>BHDV01002233.1:0-19991 GCA_005406045.1 Adoxophyes honmai | reverse complement strand
GGGGGGGGGCAAGGACCGGCCACCCTCGTAGCCCCTATGCCTTCGAGTGTTCGTACAAACCTTTGTTAGAATAAAGAACGCTCCTTTCTGTAATTTTAACTCGAAAAGTCATTTCTAATATTTTCTACAAACTTCGTTACTATTAATTGATACTATTATTCAATAATCTCGTAATCTTCATCAAAACTTATATAAAATTACTTAAATGTATCAACTAAACACTTAACACGTTTAAAATGGTTTAGAAAATATTGATATTTATTTTTAAACAATAGCAATAGGTCAGTTATCCAACTAAAGATTCCATCAGACTCGATAACAGTCGGTTATAAAACTATGCAAGCACTTCTGAAAATTGGCGTACCTTTATGGTAGGTCTGACGAACGTGTCTAACACAAGCAGCCGGCAAAGCACTGTCATTGTACTTTAGTTTGAGGCCCCGGCGGCCGCGGCGAACCCTGGCCTCTGTTTATCCATTCAATAGCCTAATAAATTGACCTGACTTTATTCTGGTATTGAACATAATAAACATTTTATTGATCAAAATACGAGCATTATCATCAACATTTAATTCATCTAGCGTTCTTACATGTAAAATAAATAAGATAATTATTCAATAAAACGACAAAATCTTATTCATAAATTATGTTAGTTAGTAATTAAACATTATGAAAGCAGTCACTCCCCAAATATACGTAGTCTTTGGTTAAATGAGATCTATACAATTTTCCAAATTATGGGACAGACAAAGGAATTGTCTAACGAAACTTTGACAGTGATAACATCAAAATAAAGCTTTAAATGAGCTTAGGTATATTATGATTAGTTCTATACATGAAATAATAACATTACACACTTTATTTAGTAAATACATGAGGCATAGTGTTCCTATTTATTTTCTGAGCAATTCATATTTTATATTATTAGGTACCTACAACACGACGACGTGATAATGCTAAATATCATTCGATTTTTACCTAATTACATCTATTTGACTGTTTCGACCATATACGGTTAATTTAAGAATAATTTTAGGCAAGTACTGGTGAGAGTGTAGTCAGTGACTGTCGCCGGGCGCCGGCGTCGCGCGGCGCCCGCGCCGGCCGCCCTCGGCCGGACTGCTATTATGTATATCTGAGCAATTAAAACTTGCTTTCAGTCGGACTTATCGTGATGCTGCTACTTCGTTACGTTAATGTTTTACTTTACTTGTGACGTTTTAACATGGATGTGTGTATAGTATATATAATACATTTATATAATAATATCTAAGATACATTCCCTTACAGCTATTTGTCTCGTACTTATAATCTAATCACTAGACAAATATTTTAGAATTTCGTTTCGGAGAGACGAAGCAGACGCTACGTCGTAGTACCTACTCTCAAACGTCCTACCAGCGAACCTAAATTTATGAAATATCAATTTCTGTAGTATAATTTAAAATGCAGTAATGGTTTGCATTTTAAATAAAAAGTGAGTACACAGTTTAAGAGGTGCCATTATTATCAGAGTGCCTTTGATATACTTGTAGTATAATGTACGTAAATTTAATCTAAAACGTATGTACCTATTTAGTACAATATATTACTAGACATCTAAAATTTACAATTCTATGTTTCTGAAACTGTTAGATTTGTTTCTCAAACTTTGGGCACGGCCAAGCTAAGTCGTCGCGCGGCGGCACGCGGCTGCGGCGCCCACAAACACAACGTAACAAATAAAATATTCAAGTTCAACAAATTGAACACATCTCATATTGCGCAAAGATTAGTCAAGGGCTCCGTAAGGCATAATATTAGCTCTGCTTTTATGTCTACAATCGGTACCTATAAATATATATAATATGTAATATTTATAAAACATAATTTGACTTACTCTTCGAACATTCTCTTAAGTATTTGATTACACGGCAGTGTTTGCTATGTGGAGAGCAAAGTATGTACTCATTCATACCATTGGTAAGTTTGAACAGCTATGTAATCACGTCTGGTACCCACAACAGTCGCAGCTGATGACAGGAGCCCTGCTTGTCAGATATCGGAGGGTGCGATGCGTGCCGTTGTTGGTGGGAAGGCGGCCGGCGGCGCCAGCGCGCCTTCCCCGCCACCAACTCTCCTCTAATGCTCAATAAAACGCTTCCAGCTACTAGAGCTTACTTCTAGCGAGCAATACAAGCTAAATATTTCCTCTAAATCGAACTAATTATGGAAAGCATTGCATAGACTACTTAACTGTGCGCCTATTCTATAAAAGTAGCAAATATTCCGAATAAATAAAATGGATAAACTATTTGAACTTACTACTACTAAATTAAATCGATTTGTTAGCTAAAATAATAAAATGTCGTTTAAATTTAATTTATCTGCGATTTAATTTGAAAGGAATTTTAACTAGAGATCAACAACATCCAAAAAACCCTCGTAGACTTCGCATGCTGGGAAGCGACAAATAAACTGGAATATTGCTACTAGTTCCAAGGATACAGACATTGCAGGTAAAACAAAAAGTTGACATTACATCATCTCATGAACTCCTGCCGAGTGTACCGACGTTGTTCTTAAGCTATGCTTGCTAGTGGCGACTACTTATTTGTCAGGAACGTCTTTGACTTTTAAATGGCATTGATTTGGAATCATTGCGTTAAAAATTAACATCTTTTAGTGCTATAATATAAAATAGATGATTTAAATTCAATACAAAACGTAACCTGTCGTAAATCTTACCTTATAAATCTATAAAACTCATTTTTCAGATCGTGATCTCAACTTTTCCTTCACCCATAAAATAAAACATTCAATATAATGTAAGTACCTACTTTATAATTAAAAAAATGTAAGTGACAAGTAATAATGTAGAGGTTATGTCATACATGCTGGAGTAAAAAATATAAACGTTTAACTTCGCATGCATATCACGAATGGGCTGAGGTATTATGATATTATATTATTGAATAATAGTTAAGTAATTGGTACCTTATTATAGCAAATGATGTACTATGTACCTGATCGAACATGTAACGACGATTGACATTAGTAAAATGCACTTTAATTCTGACATGATCATTTTAACTGTAAAAAAAAATGATAAATTTTATTGCATTAAGTAGGTACAAACTCTTGATATTTTGTCATGTAATATTTTAAGGTCATGCAATCAACGTGCATTTACTTAGTAATGAAAAGCAAAGATTATTGCTAATTTCAACCATTTACAAATTACAACACAAAAGCTATGGGTTAGTACTAATACAAATAAAAATATATTTAAAATGAAATTGGAATGTTTTGCAGCTACACCCAAACGAAAAATACCTAATAGTATTATCACATTAATTTAGGAAGAGCAAAGAATAAACAAATAACTAATTAATTTTATAACATACAAAACTCTACTAAAACTAATTGATAAGTCAAGCAGAGAAATTTGAGCATCAGATTTTATTATACATTATTTTGTACTCCACTCATTTTACCACACAAGTAACAATAATTTGAAACTTCATTTTATCATAATTCTATTTCATACGACCAATTGGTACCTATTCAACAGCATTTTAGGAACTTTTCCAATTAAGTAAGTATTACGAAAAATTGCACAGTGTCGAAATCTTACTAAGAAAATGGAAAACTTTGAATATATTTTCGTATCGTAAAACGTCTTGGATTTGAATTTCCGGGTTGGTGATCGTAAAGCTATTTATTCCTAAAGCCTTAGCATCGCCCATCGCGCTAATATTTACAGAGGCCGCTGCCAGCCGCCCGCGCGGCCGCGCCGGCGCTCGCGAGCGCCCTCAGCCTCCCGTTCAAGTGCGATTTGAACCGAACACTACGGAAAGTAAAACACGTACATTTTTCCACGTTACCTAAAATGTTCAGTCGTTTAGTTCCTACTTCAGACTCCAAGAAAAAAGATTTTTACCTTAGATTAAGACGTCCACTTCATTAAACCCCAGACGTGCTATATACATTTTCATTAGGTTAATTTTATAGTTAATTCCTAGGTAGTGCGGTTATATCTACAAATTCATTTTCGAAATAAGTATAAGAACTCTACGGCGTATTTGTTGCTAACCCTTCTCTAAGCCGTATCGATAATATATCTAGCACTACTTCGTCATCTAAGTCGTTTCGGACACGTGCGGTATTGTTTCAAATTATTATTTTGTGTGATCGAAGTGGAAAAATAAGTGGATATTATAAGTCTGTGTCCCCTCTATTTATCCTCTTCCAGAAGAACCAAATCGTCAGCCACGACGTCGGAGACGTGCAGGTAGATGATCCAGTACATGAGGTTGAAGCACACGAAGCACACGGGGAACACGATGCGGGAATACTTGTCGATGTCCGAGGGAGTCATGCCCAGAAGTTTGCTAATATCCTGAAAGCAAAAATGGTTATTTTAAAGACAAGCTAAAATGTTCTGCGCATTACTAATAAACAATCAATTTCAGAACGCAAGCTTCGCATTTAGGTATTCAAAGTCACTCTCGTTTTACTATTTTTTAGATACTTTCGCATAGCATCGTAGATGGCAACAGTGCAAGCGTTCTTAGATATTAATAATTGCTTTCGCATCGCTTAGCAATAGCAAGGCTTTTAGCATGATGAGTTAACAATTTAGATTAAGTATGAAGAATTAAATTACCTTTCCGGGATGTAAAATATGCGGTGGCGGTCCTGGATTCTCTTCTTCTGCTCCGCTTCTCCCGCCGTTTATTGTGTTCTCCAACGTGCCTCCTTTTGAATGTGCTTTAGGGTCATGAACTTTGAATCGAACCTCCTGAAACATTTAGTTACCAAATTTACCGATGGCTTACGTTGCGTAAGGTGAATGAATGGATAAAATAATATAGCAAGACATATTACCGAACAGCTTACCGAAGGTCTTCCCGGAGGACATCTACCTAAAGTCCCCATTTTTGAAAGAGTGTGCGGGTCACCGACTGGAGGGCAATCGACAGGCAGTTTCTTTTCGGACGCTATTTTCTGTATGGCTACAAATCTCTGCTTTCTCATTTGTATTCTTTTCGCCATATATCCTACTGTTGCATATTCTGAAAAGACAGAAAAACACGGCTATGAAACCAACGCACGTTGCACGTTCTATGTATAAATTTAATTTTAAGAAAGTAATAACAATCGCTTAGCTTGTATCAAATGCAATGCGGGAATAGTATATCGTCGCTTTCTAGTTGTCAAAAAATCGCTTCAGCTTGGAATAAGTAAAGAAAGAAGAGTACCTAAAAGACTGGCGAAAACCATGACGAAGCAGGTGCCGAGGTAGACGTCGATGGACTTGACGTAGGAGATCTTGGGCAGCGCCGCGTTGGTGGAGGACATGAGCGTGGTCATGGTGAGCACGGTGGTGACGCCCAGCGAGACGCGCGCCGGCGTGGCGTTGCGGTTCAGCCAGAACGACACCCACGAGATGATCACGATCAGCCCCGACGGGATGTAGATCTGGATCAGGTAGTACCCCATCGACCGCACGAACTGGATCTCGCACGCCAACCGAGAGTAGTTTCCTGTACATGTCCAGATAATGTTACTCATTTCCGTCCTTTTTGGGGACCACCAAAATGTTTTAGTTAGATTTTTTTTTTACTTTACGAGTATTCGCATTTACTTTTCCAAGTAAATGTTTATAAAATGAAGTTTAGGTAAATGTACAAATGTCTCAATTGGAATTAATTATTTCAAACAAATGTTACGTTTAGTTTGAAATTCATTGATTATAAAAATTATATATAACATTACTAAAGTATAATCACACCACTCTATCGTGTTTTTTGTGCAATGATACAAAAGCAGGACGTGAAAAGATTCGTGACTGTTTCTGTCCAGTGTTTGAGGTAGCGGTCTTTTCACTTGTAGTTCGGGGTGGCCCGCGATACCTGTGGTGAGGGAGATCTCCATGGCTCGCTGGCGGTGGCCGAGCACCTTGAACTGCGGCAGCGACACCTCGTTCGACACGCCCACTGAGTTGGGCCCCTCGTTCCATTTGTATCGGATGTCCCGCATGGTGTAGCCGACTGTGCGCAGCGGACACATAAATGAAATAACCCCAGGCCCATCGCAATGGGTTTTGAGCTCGAGCCGTCATTCGGTCTGTGTAAGAGCGGGGGAGTCACGAGCTCGGATAGTCGCAGTCTTGTCGTGCGTAGTCGTGTCGTGTCAGCGTATGTGCTTGTGTCGCGGTATCGATCATCTGCACACGGGCTGGAGGAGACGGGGTCGGTGGCGGAGCGATGAACAAACAGTGCTAGGACAGCGGGCATGTGGTGTTGTTACCTGTCGTCAGCGTAACTACTGTCGCGCGTTGTCGGTGCCCGAGCACTCGGAACTGGGGCAGCTGCACCTCGTTGCTCATTCCGACGCTAGAATGCCCGTCTTTCCAATGGTATCGAATGTCTCTCATAGTGTATCCGACTCCGGAGACATGTCAAACACACAAAACGCTATCACTTACGCTGCGGTAGCATCGCGTTTCCCTCACCCACGCGGCCGCAACGGCGTCGGAGATGAGACTCGCGGACGAATGGCGAGGCGTAACCGAGCAGACCCGAGATACCATAATATTGCTTTTTCTAAACTCCTCGGGTCGGCTCAATATGGATGATAGAAAAATATAAATTCTACTAATCTACCTAGTAGGTGAAAAGGGACTGGAAGGAAATAAAACATTAATGGTCCTATTTAACAACTACATCTAGGAACAGTATACAGTTTGCGTACTATAAAAAATAAGTGATCGTTACAAAATACAAACAAATAAAATGGTACAAGATCAGCAGATTAAAATAATGATGTAGATGTGAAAATTTTGAGTACAATAAGCTATAAAATGAAATATGCATGCATGGTGCAATCAGTCAGTGGGGTGCGAGTGATGAGCAACCGCGGTGGTGGCAGGGTGGGTGGGTCCGCGGCCGCCGCGCGCGCAGCCCGGGCCGCCGTCCCCGCCTCCGTCGCCCCGCAGCTATCGCAGCGTCGATGTCTCAGTATCATTTCTTTCGCTTTATGCTCGTGAGAACAAAGGCTTACTATTGTTTACGAGTCTACCTTCTGCGGGTGCTGTATGCGAGAAGGAGACGTTCCAACATATGAAAACACGAGGGAAATCACAGCACGTGTTGACGAAAAACGCTTGTGCTCACAGGGTATCCCTGTGTAGCATCTGTGATACAAGAAAGTGATCACAACACAATATCGGTAAGCCTAGTGACAAATTTGCATTGTGGTAGAATCAAATTAATGATTGCTTTGGGTGAGCACAATTAAACACTTATGATTTCAAAACATTATCAATTCATTATTTTTCTATCATCGGTCGCTTTTAGTCTAAGCCTCGCTCTTTAGTTAAATAATCCCCGTTAATAGTTCACGTATAGACATCATGATGTACAAATATAGCTGACACTGATTGAAAAGCGTGCTTTCATTTACACAAGTTTCCATCACTTTGAATTAGTTTTAAATAATTACAGTATATATATATGTATATATAGTTACAAGATTCTAAAGACAAATATTTGCTAAACAATTTAAAGGCACACACTTTTTAGCATAGATACACTCAGTGATTATAATCAATTTTATATTTATTTAAAAATGTCTGGATACTTACAACTCTCAATTTCTATGTGACATAATTGTCTATCCATTGGAAAATACTGAAGATGCATAGGACATGACGCAGTAATAGTTAATCTGAAAATAAATTGTAATTATATTAGCAACCCTTAGCGTTTGGCTTTGTAAATAAACTGCAACTCGAAAACACGGTACCTGATACTTCTAGTGATAGATCCTGAGTGATGGATACGTATGAATTCGTTGCTAGTGGTTGCTATGTGGAAATAAGATTGCTTTTCATTTACAAAGAAAGTATCTGGCACCCATATGTTCTTTATGAACTCTGATCCCACTGATAACGTCTCGACTCCTGGCCGCTTCTTGTATGCCAATCTTGGATCTGTCCAAAACTGTCTGAAGTAAAAATCCAATGTGAAGTCCTGTAGAGAATATAATAACACGGCTTAAGTAACCAGAAAACAGGTTCGTACTGGCTAAGTACTGCAGCAGAATGTGAAGTAACAACGACATGATCCAACCGAACTCAGAAGATCGAATGAATAAATTAAATGGTTTTGGGATAGTATATTAAGCAACATACATAGTTCCTACTCAATCTTGCTGATATTTTCAGGTTTATTTGATCATAATTAAATTGCATCGTAGGAGCTATGTTCAATCGTTTAATTTAGAACTGAATATTTTTATCTGATTAACAATAATACTATGACATAAACATCTAACACCGGCATGCGTGTTTGAAAACAACTTTGTCTTACAGTGATCAGTACGCACTGCGAGAGTTGTGGTCGGCAGGCTAAATACAAAATAGGTAACAGTAAGTCTGGAGCTTGGTTCTTAAACTCCAGATAGCATCAGTTCTATATAGTTTCCGTATTTAGACACTTTACTACATTTAAAAGACAAATTTCAGCGATAAGCTAAAACAAAAATAAAATGAAAGTGTGCACAGAGTGTAAATGTGACATTGAAGCCTATAACATTGATGGTGTGAAGTCTAAGAATGAACAGGTTGGTGGGTGCGCTACGTGGAAGGAAAGGGCGAGTTGAGTGGGTGGCAGCGCAGGCGGGCACCCACGGCTCGATATAGGCAGACCTCTCTCAGAAGCTAACAAGCCGGCACGAATACAAGTTGCCACGAGTAAAGTTTGGACAAGGTTTAAAGAACATATCCAACGTTCGTTAATGAGCACCAATCGCAGAAACGCGACTTTAAAGTTAGGCAACCTCCCCCCAGGGCCATGGGTCACGTCTTATTGTGACCTTTCCAACCTTGATTTGGTTTCCACTTCAGGGTCTATCACCCAGTCACGCCTATCGGGCTCATTCAGCTTGACTCATTGGAAAGCCGACTTTGGCCGCGGCCTCGTGTAGTGCTGGTCGAGCTGACTCGGTAATGCAGTCAGTGTCAGTGATAGAGCGCTTACTTCATAAGATTTTTTCTCTGTTGGCTATGAAGCATACGAACGAGATGCAGTCGGTGTTCCAATTTACTGAAGACCAAAAAGATACGAATACTGGTAATATTCAGTAGATACACATAGACGTACAAACACAACAAACTACAAAATGAGTCACGACAAGAATTGTACAGTCGTCGCAAATCCATAGAGCATGAAATATAAAAACGCTTTGACATTAAACACAAAAACATGATTATACAAAACACATTATAAACTATGGTCTTTGTTGATTTTGCGCTATTCGAGTACCTCGACATCTGTTTATGCAGATTTGAATACACAATTTTTAAATGTAACATTATCACGAGATAAAAAATGATCACCTGCTGGTAGCATAATTTTATTCCAGTAATAAGATAGTAAAATTACATTGAATCCTACAGTGTTAATAAATACTTTTATTGTATTTGTGGTTGCGGAGACGCGAATGAGAATAATTATGATTTGGAAAATTAATAAAAGACCATGCCCGTAGTCTTCTGTTGATGAAAATAAAGATAATATTGTCTTCAATGCGGAATAGCATGGATTTTGACGAGCTTTTCATGAGTATCTAACCTGAAAATTATTAGAAAAATAAATAAATCATACTTGTACAACCAAAGAAGTTAGTTACTATTTCATACTTGTGTGCAGGATTTAATGTAAATTTTAGACAACACGCGTTGGAATTGCTCCGGTAAGCTTATGGTAGATAGATAAAAAAAACTGGTACCTATCCAGTCATTGTCTTTGTAAAACTATCAACAGATGTTATCATTTTTTTATCATTTTCACAAAGCAGCAACTTTGGAGTTACGAGTACTGCTGGACACACAACTGGATAAACTGTCAAGGTTATAACTGATTGCTTTTCTTATTATGATGTCATTACGTAAAAGTATTTCAAGTAACCGAGTTCGGATTTGAACAAGAAACAACATAATAAGAAAGCAAGTGGGCGGACAAAGGGCGATCTGCTCCACCAAACGCGGACATGCTCGCAGCCTCGTGTCTGGGGCTGCTCGGCCGCCGCGGCTGCCGCCGGAGCGACCGAGACAAGCGTGAGCTGACAGTGGCGAGTACCATGAGCACTTCGGAGACGGAGCTGATAGAGAGCACATACATGGTGACGCCCACCTCCACTGGCGGACCTGCAATCAAGCCCAATCGTGAGTCGCGCGCGCGCCTCGCGCCGTGAAAACCAAACCAGAGGACGGTGACGATCCCCATCGCCGACGGGCGGGCGGAGCAGAGGGGACGCGGCGCGGGGCGGGGGCGTGCGAGTGCCGGGGACGAGGGACGCCGGAGGCCGGTCCGGGGCCGCGCGGCCGCGCCGGCTGCGGCCGCGGCCGCGCGGCCAGCACGGCCCGGCTCTCGCGAGACGCGCTTCACGCCTATGTTAGTTAATCGAACCGTGGACACGGGTGCTACGATGAACGGTTAATGCTGGTGATCGTACTAAGGGACAAATCTTGCTATATATGCGCTGTGTCTTTAATATTGTTTGGAAAGTAAGATACCATTTTCACTTCAGATAGAGAGCTGATGGAGAGCACGTACATGGTAACCCCCACTTCCACGGGTGGTCCTGAAAACGACACAACATAAAGACACATGACATTGTTATTTCGATTTTTCATATGGATTGCGTTAGCCGCGAGCTCTCTATTTCTTTAAGATACAGGTACCGATCATATTAATTAAATGGCACGTTTTGTCCTCATTTAAATACTTTTCCATGACTAAGGAATAGTTATCTAACATTCATTCATAAATACATCTTAAATTGTTTTGAGCTTTAAAATAACGTTTAATATCTTTGAGCTAGTAAATTGAATTTTGTTTTGGCAAAAGGTACCTATTGAGCAAGTATATAATTTTTAGTTACGTAAGAGATAGTAAATTTTTAGTTACTATAATTATTGGTTGCGTTGTACAACTATCATCGTTTTTATCTTCACCTGAAAAAAATACTTGCCCGTCGACGGTCAATAATTTAATTATAAAAATAGCTCTATATAATAAACTTCGAGGCTCAAGTATCGAAATGTAATTCCCTACTATTTATACTCGTACTTTTGAATTTTTAATCCTGTCGTCATTGCAATATCAAATGTATGAAAATTTACGCTATTGAATACCCAGTACTGAGTATTTCCGGAAATATGTGAGGTTATTTACTTATTTCGGTCTTCTTTAATTTGTTTAAATTTGGATACTATATGAGCGAAATGCTCTGAGTTTGACAAAAAAAGTTAAAAGATCTCATGGTTATTTGTGGTGGCTACAGGTTTCAGTAGAAGCAAGCACTAATGTTAAACCCAAAAACGTTCCTAAAAATCGACCACCAGCGGTCACGACGCAAAAGTTATATTTGTGTTAATTTTCAATTAATGCAAAATTCAATCAGAGTTCAGACTTAGTTTTGTAAATTATTAAATAAGCCGCATTCCGAAGGTGCGCGAACGGTTACGAGAGAAAAGTGAGAAAAGGTTTCAATTGAACTGTTTATTTAAAGAATAATGGTTCTATTCTTAGAACTCTTAGAAGACGTGGGCAGTTGACAGGAAAATAAACATTATGGGTCAAGTTCAAAGTCAAGTTTATTCATCATTGAATTATTCTGATTTCTAATTCTAACTTCTTTCCCATTGTAAGTGATAGCCTCATTTCTTTAAATAAAAATGCGGAGTTTTTTCCTTGTTTTATCTGTTTTCACAAAACTTTATTAATAGGCTGACTATTGCAACTGTACAGTTCGGTTTTCCAACATACGCCAAACCATTCACGATGTCACTTAGTACCTACCACAAAAACTTTCGTATAAAACTATTTTTGAATGGTTTGCTACAATGGGAATTTGTGATACATAATTTCGAGGTATGTGGCTGGATTGGGCTGATGTTACTATATCTTAGCAAAAAGAAACAGATCAGTTTCGTTTCTAGCAATTACCATCAAGTTTTTTTATGTGAATGAAATCAAACAGCTGACATCCTCAGCTGCACTGTTCTCATTATGTAATTGCTGAATGAATAGTGATACACAAGACTAAATTTAGCAAATAACGATTGTAGTTGTTAGTGGGGGTTCGATATCAAAGCATGGAAAGTTTGCCTCTCTTTGTGTTTAATTAAGTTCAATAGGTACAAACCACAAAAAATGTGACTCCAGCGAAGTACCTACCTATCTTTGATGTCTGACTATAATGACTGTTGTAGATGACGCAAGAAGGGTTTTAAACCCGTTTGTCTCATTCGTTTCATTAGAGCCGTGGGTATTAGTATGTATACGTAGCTAACTTAAAATAATTAAAACTCAGTATTACTAACCTCCATAGTTAGGCCTTACTCTTTTGTCGTAACTTATACTAAAGGAATCCAAGATGGCTGATATATTGACATCGCCGAACATGCCACCCCCACCGGCGCCCCTGGAAATAAAATAATTTCATTAATATCAGTTACCAAATAGCCTCATACAATTTAGAAATACAAAAAAATACATTAAATATTACAAAATATGCTGCCCTAAAAGTCACCTAAATGTAAACGAGTTTCCAGTTATGAAGATACTGGAATCGACATCTGTATGACTAATAATAATATCGCGAGTTGTATCATAACTTTTTGTAGTCTTAAATTGACAAACAACAAAGTTGAACGACCGAAATACAGCCGATCTCAGGGATGGTTTGATAAAACCCCGAGCCAAGTAAGTCTTGACTCGGAACTCTTAAATGAAATGCTCACTTTCTTAGTTGAGAGTTAAGGCTTATAAAAAATTGGGAGGTTGTTCAAAAGTTTCCCGTTATGCCTGAGGTTAGAGGTAATTACACTTTATTATTTATGTGTGAGCTCAGCAGCGTCTAGCCACTCAACTCGACTGAACGGGCTGACAGCGTGAACACATTAATTCAGAATCAAGACGGTAATCTAATTTGCCTTTTTGAATAACTTTGCACCGTGTGATACATTCGTTAATAAGATATTCTTGTAAAGAAAGTTTCAAGTTAAATTTAGAACGTTCGACGCCAGCCTTCTCAATCTGTCTTGATAAAGTTATCTGTTCCAAACTTAATTTAAGGCTGAATCGTTGATAGTGTTGAAGTATTCAATTATTCACTTTTCTTTTTGTTTATCACAGAAATCTAGACGCGCATGGATCACACTATTGCTGGAGCTTCGAAGAACACGATGAAGGATGCCGTAACCGCTGTAGTCGTTTATATAATCCCGCTATCATAATGGAGGCACTGATAAGTTCGTAAACTGCTGGCATTAATGAGATCATACACAGATGGATTCACTAGAGTTGACGCGAATGTATTGAATGGCAATACAAATATATTCATCTATTGCAGAAAAAAGTTTATGGTTTCAACAACGGCGTTATCATCATCATCATCATCATCAGCCTATATTCGTCCACTGCTGGACATAGGCCTCTCCTATGGCATGCCACTCAACACGGCGTTATGATTGGTACCTATCAGTTTTTTTCTTTTGGTTTTGATACTAATTTTGATGAGTCCGTGATCAAGGGGAGTTCTGATTTAATCATTTATGACGAAACATTGTGTTGATTTTATTACATTTGTTTATGTTTTACATCGAGGACCTTGTGACTAAGTGAGTGTACGTTGCGCATCATTAAATCATTATAAATGTATTTATTTACGTCAACATTTATCAACGTAAAGTTACTGATTTGCGCAAGAATTGTAAGTGTGAAAAGTTTACATTTGCGAATAGCTACTTACAGCTTAGGATTTAATCCTTGTATTATTCGTGCACTAAACGTGTGCTAAACGTGGCACTGGATTTTTGAATTCATGTGCTCTGCCTACCCCTCTTGGGAACACGGGCGTGAGAATATATATATATATATATTATTAGTAGGTTTGAATGCACAATAATTGAACCTGCCTTCAAGGAAAACTTGTATCTATAACATGAATTATATTAAATTATAGTTTAAAAGTCTTTTAGGATAAAAGTTTCGACGATAAGCGATATAGAGTTTTCGGAGAATGATACATATACCTACTACTAATTTGTGTTTAGCGCCGAAATGTGGACAAGGCCACCCGCTATTAAAAAAGTGTCAAAAATTTCACAGCAGCGCAAAAACTAGAACAGCGGCCAGTAGACCAGTCAGGGTTCGGACCTGGTTTATACTTATGCCCACCTATGCTGTTAACCTAACCCTCAAAAATACCCATGAACATCACAAAACAATAGGTTTGCATTTGTAGATTACACGAAAGCAATCGACAGTGTCCATCATTACGCAATTATTTTAACCCTTTACTGTCACACCATAAAGTCTACTTACATTAATTTAACACAAAGTATTTATACTTAAGTGTAATATTACAGATATTAAACTGCAGTCTTCTGTCCAATCTTTTCCAATATATTTGTATTATCAACGAGGTGTAAAAAGGGCGATCTGCCGGGCCCCAAAATGTTTACTTGTGTCTTAGAGGAAGCCTCTAAAACCTTTGCAGTCCTCTGGGAGTCTAAGGGGATTGTCGTCGTTAAAAGAAGGATGACTTAACTCCGTTTTGCCGACGATATTGTCCTGTTTTTTTACGTCGGCCCAAGAGTTCAAAATATTCTATAACAACTTAGCATGTCCAGCCTTCGAATTGGATTTATGATACATTTATAAAAGACCAAAATAATTACCAATGGCTTAAAAACGGAACGTCCAGATAGACAGGCAACTAATACAGAATGTGGACCAGTAAATCTAAGTGGATCTTGTAGTCTTCTTCGAGATCAAGAGAAGGAATCGGAAAGACGCCTTAAAAATGCTCGGAAGAGCTACTAGCCTATGAAGGAAAGCCAACCAGGAAAGGCCACCACCCTTCCACGCTCAAAAGCAAACTTGTCGAGAGATGTGTGCTACCCACTTTGACCTTTATGTAGATAGACATGGCATTTGACAGAAAATTAGAAAGTCACACGGAAGGTTTGCAAAAGAGAGCAACAGAGCATGTTAGACGTTAAAAGGACGAATCGCACCTGAAACACCTCATTGCACTCCCTAACTCGAATAGCTGATGTGAGAAAGACGACAGCTAAATTTAAATGGGCTGACAGCGTGTGATAAAGAAATGAATCCTGAAACTGAACATACTCTCCTACATAGTAGGTAACGCACAAGAGACCCAGATAACGATGGCTTCTTGATCTGGACGCTGAAATAAAAGACAGGCTAAATGTGGCTCATGACAGAAGTTGCGAAAGCCGGAGCAGTGAGCAAGCTAACATGAAATGAAAGGAACTCAGTCTACACGTGACACTTTATAGACTAGCATTTAATGCACATAGAGAATACTAAAGCAAATTAAACACACCCACAATCACAAGTAAAATTACATGTTTCGTTCGCGCGATTGATAGCCATCGGAAAGGTATTAATTTTTTAGTAGACTGGCCGAGGCTGCCTCTATTTTGCCATGCAAACACTAACTAGTGCCGCTTGAACATACATAGTTGTATGCGATACGATTAAAAATAGAAAAGTATTGACCCAAACCCTCAGACCCTGTACGCTGAAACCACACGTGTCCTTTGAAACGCGTATCTACAATTTTCTAAACAATATGTATAGCAAGTTAATGTCATAAATACTTAAATGTACAAGTTAGAAACATTTACCTTGTCGAGGAATGGTACATAGGAATGAATATTGATAAGGAGACAAAATAAGCTTATTGTATTGAAATTATTAAAATTAGGTTCTTGTTAATAATCGAATAAACTTGTTCCCATACCAGAAAATTATACACACCTACATACATACTTCCGACTGATTTACCAGCAGTTTTGTAGCCAATTTTCAGCATATTTTAGGTTTTAACGTTACATAAAAGAGGTATAATAGCAATAGAACAGTAATTTCAATACAATGAGCTTAAAATAAATCGCCCGCTGCCTGTTACCCTTACTCGGCCACTCTTTTTATTCTGAGGCATACTAAGGCACTTCTAGGCTTCAAGTTTCACTTTCTTTGTATCGTACAGCAGCATCCAGTAGTATCGGGAAAGTGTCTTCTAATCCCCGTGTGTCATATGAAGTCGTCAATGCACCTGGATATTTGTGCCGCTTATCGCTCCCGCTACAACGTCTAGATAGAGAATGCAGCGCGCAACATTGTAACTATTGTGCTTGCAAAACTTTCATTCATAGTTTTTTCATGTAAACTGTTTTGATTGCTATGGGGATACGTTCTCATTATACAAGTGGTTAGTACTTGGTAAATGAAAAGTGTGCTGTAATTGAATTATTAGACCAATAAAAATGCATAGTACCACACACACAGCATTCTGTGCGAGTCACACGTGAAAAAGAAACTGCCTTTCTATACGTCACTTCTAGTTAGACATTGCCACAAAAAAATTATCTCGCGCGTCTACCGTCCTTTAGAGCTGTTAAGAATCAAACTTCTAAGCCAACGAAATCAAAAGATTTAGTTTGCAAATTGACACGCAAGTGAATCAAAACCTACAAGGTATTATTTCCCGTGAACTCAAAATCTTGAAATTTGGTACGAAGCAACGTCTTGTAGCACAGATGAAAGAAAAATTGCGAAAACCGTAGTATTTATCTGCGATTTTAAACTTATTTCACAGTTGGCGTCATTTTTCGTTTAATATGGACGACAAAGAGTACGACGGCAAACTTAAGTCTGTCTTTAAATCCGTTGTACTTGAAATTGGCTTGCTTGGTAACTACGAGTACTAACGTTAAACACAAATAATGATACGGAAACCTTTGTGTATGAGTCCGGCTCACACTTGGTCGATTTTTTTAAAACTAACATCTTCAATTTGTACAGTGGGTCCATTTATGTAGGTTTAAAAATCAATAACACGAGACGATGTGTTGTCGTTGAGGCTCTACTATTTAATCGGTATGGATATCCATTGTCATCATATCATTAAAAAATTTTCTTTGTCTTTCGCTTTAAATGCTACAATCACTAAGTACTCAATCAATACATTTCGTGGTGTTGTTAATAAAAATGAGTTTTTGAAATCGATTCTCCAGTAAAATATTTATAACTAAGTAATTTGCATTATCCACTTTATTTCACGTCATATCAAGTGTCTTCTTTCTTTTGCCCATGGTAAGATTCTCTTACAAAAATTTCTTTTTAATCTTGCTGGGAGGAAAAGTAGAAAGGAGAAAAGCCAAAGGAAGGCCAATATTGACTTATTATGACCGGTTGAAGAAGAAAGTTAGAGTCTTGTCGTAGCTAAACAGATGGCCAAAGACCGCGTAAAGTAGCGTTTACTCCACCGACAAACGCGTGGCTCTTAAAATTAAGAAAAAGTAGAACATAGTTTCACCACCGACGACTAACACACAGTACCATCGAACCAATTGATTCCTAACCCGCCATAGAACCTATTCACAGTGAACGTCATAGTGACATTGCATTGCTTGACAAAGGAAATGTTTATGACGTATATTGTGACAACGTTCTGCGGTGGGTCAGGAATCAGCTGGTTCGTAGTACCTACCAGGCCCTAAAGTATGCACATCGGCCTTAAGAAAGAGGCAATTAGCGTCACGTGAGTTAGAGAGAGACCATGCTCTACAAAGCCGACGTTTGTTGTGGAGACCGATGTGCAAACTTTATGGCTGGGTAGGTACTGTAATCAACTTGTACCTACTTATAGATACTGTTGAAGTGAAAATACACAAACAATATAAAAAAAATATCTGATGTAGGTCGTGATCTTACGACACAATACCTAATTATTTCTAAAGATAATCGAATCACATTGCCGAGGGTTTGCGGACACGAAAATAAAATATGTACCGCTGAAATTGCCGTTCTAGGTAATTTCAAAGGCGCAGTCAAGGGGGTGCATAATGATATCATTGTCTTCATTAGAATACGTGTAGTAGTAGTACAGCCATTTGGTTCGAAATATGTACATATAGAGGTTACCTGGAAAGTTTTCCGGGAGTTTTGAAAATTGATAATTTTATAGATTTTGATGTATTCTTTCCGAATTTCAACTTTGCCACCTCGCACTTTTGCCACTCACTCACGTCGCCATATTAGAAAAACGACGCGTAAAAGCAGTTTTTTGACAATATCTCCTGTCTGACTCATTTTACGATAAAAACAGTAACAAAAATAAAACTAGAGACAATTAATTGCTTACAATTTACGTATAAATGTTTTTATTTCATAAAGTCAATAGTTTTGGCGTACGAGCGCCACAAAGTGTATTCCAACACGCATTGCATCTTTTTATTTTCTGCCACTCGGCAATCAGGTTTTTTTTGTTTTACATTAATGTTAGTATTAACACTTACTTGAAAAAGTAGTATATGACATTTAAACAAAGCATTTGATAAAATGAACATATTTAGTTATCATTATTATATTAGGGTAAATCTCAAATTACAATGATTGCCGAAAGGCTTTTAGAAAATAAGCGCACTGTTATGATCTTTACAACCTGATCTGGTATTCCTTTGCTTTTGCTGTGGATTTTTTTCACAGTAGTTAGCTACTCTAAGACTATTTAGTATAATTTAGTTTCGAAAAGTGTGTTTTCATTTTCAATTTATTAACTTAGACGCGACTTGACACTTAAGAAGCTATTGGGTACTAAAAAGAAACTCATTAGATTTTATTGCTAAAAACGGCGCGCGGGGTTGTGATTGGTCGATAACATTAATGACTCAGGGGAGTAAATAATATTAATGTCAGTCATGCTCTCATGTTTCAGGCACGTGTAGTTACAGAGACAGAGTAATCGTAGTACTCTTAGCTGAAACAATATCCCCCTATTTATTTTATTTCTGTAAAGTATGGTTTTATAAAACGTAGGTAGATCAAAAATGTGTGAGAATAATTTTGCTGCTTACTATATTGCATAGTCGTTTAAGAAACTGCAAAATATGACTCAGTTTAATAAAGCTATTTTATTGAGCGCAAGCTTTTAAAATTGGAAACCAGTTATTTTAAGTACTTTTAACCAACTTCAAAAACTTTTTCATATTTGATCCTTTGGCAATGCGGTCCGGCAAATGTTGAAGATTCACGATTTTTCGTTTTTTACAGATCTTACGCTCCTCCGCTATTGATGAAGTATACCTAATCTTGATTACAAGGCGTTTCCATCCTTCTCTCCCAATCAAACGCCATTGTTGATTCCATTACAATAGTCAACAATTATTACATGAATGAATTCAAACCTGGTTAATTAATACTATATTAATTG
The DNA here is from genome assembly GCA_005406045.1 of Adoxophyes honmai. Lineage (NCBI taxonomy): Eukaryota > Metazoa > Arthropoda > Insecta > Lepidoptera > Tortricidae > Adoxophyes > Adoxophyes honmai. The sequence goes on along the minus strand of BHDV01002233.1, from coordinate 686 downwards.
TCACAATCACAATTACCTCGCTATTAGCTTTGAGTGCTAAATTAATCTGTTTTATTTGATGTTTCAAAATGTAAATACTCGTTGCAATGTATTTAATAGAAGGAATTCATCATTTCACTGCTCCAACATTCCAATTTATCTAATTACGTTTAATAGCCTGATGCTACGATAAATGCACGTCGGAGCGACTGAACGAAACAATAGAGTGGGTAGCTCAAGTTTCAAATTGCATAACAGACGATTTTGCACTACAACGCCTGCAATTTTCGTTTTTGCAATTTCCAAAGTTAGCTGGTGAATTAAGTACGTTGAGTAAATTACGGCTGGCTTCATGCAGTTAGGGAATCCAAAGCAAATTATGTTTTTTAAGTGTAGCTGTGGATGATGAGTAGGCATAGATGCAGTCTCACAAATTTCAAAATAGAACTGGTGCCCGACGGTTTTAGAAATATCTTGTTTGCAAAAAACTTAGCTTTCCGTTAGAACATAATTTACTGTTAGTCACAATCTTTTGTTTAAGTATAGTGGAGTGCCGTAAGGTTTATACCTCGGAATCCAGGGACAGTCAATGAATCTTTACAAAACTTTGGAAATGTGTTTTTAATAGTATATAGAAAAATGTTAAAAAAAAAAATTGTGCGATCTCAATTTTTTTATTATTTTTTTATTTTTTATATAAAACATTT
>BHDV01002182.1:0-76098 GCA_005406045.1 Adoxophyes honmai | reverse complement strand
AGAAGGAATACGGCTGTCCTAAATCAAAACCTAGCAAGGGACATTTTTTGGCAAAATCCGTTTTTTCGATGAATCTGCCCCAAATTTTGCGCTGCGTCGAATGCAAAAACACCTGTATTCCTATCACAATTAGAAGCGAAGTTATGAGACTCATCGAACCTAGCAAGTGCACTTTATAGTTGTCAATACCAAGTTCGAAAAACTAGTAAGTAACATTTCCAAGCTTAGAAACCTAGCAAATGTGGTATATACTAGGATTTTTAATTTGTAAACGGTACTTACTAGGTTTTTAAATTCCAAAATAGTCCCATACTAGGTTTTTGAATTGAAAAATGCCGAAGAATTGAACGCAGAATTCAAATATTTTAGTAATAAAACCTAGCAAGTCAGTAGGTACTGAGCGAAGCTGGCGTTAACGGTCAAAACGCCCGCCCCCGCGCCCGCGCCTGTTGCGATTAGAGATCGGGAAAGAGTTCAAACTTGAAGTTTGTTGTTAGTCGTAGCATGCGTATTTTCGTGGACGCATTCATCATGACCGAAAGTGATTAATTGAGTTGAATTTTGGCAGCAGAGCTGCTCTTAAAAGGTAGGTAATTTTGTATTTTTTTAGCCTGTGAGTAGTACTGGGTGTTTCAGTTTTCATTTTTTTTAGTTATAATTGGACTTGGAAGAAGGTGCAAACACTTTTAAAACGTTTTTTAACATATTTTGTGTGATCTTTACTATAATAAAAATGTCGTAAACAACTTGAAATTTAATTTTCTATCATTGATGCGTTTCTATCCCAATAAATAGCAAGTTGTCTATGGTTTCTGGAGCCGTTGATATGTATTGTGGAGTTATTAGCTATTACATAGTCAGCAACATAATGCCATAGCAATACTTATGCCAACGAGACATAGATACTTCGAATATAAAACAGACAATTTCAACTATGTGTACTTGTAACTTTGGTTTACTCGGTTTTATGTTGCTTGAATAATCAATCTGACTATGTGTGTATTTTGTTTTTTGTCCTAGCACGACTGTAACAAAAGACATCGCATCCAATAATAAGAATTAAGAAACTACAATTAACCTCTACTTCAAGTCAAAATAACTCTTTTGCCCCGCATGCTACTAACTTTGGCGCACAACCTTCTACTTTCTGCACTCAGCATGAATTTCCAGAAATACCGCGTATTTGGAGAGACAATGAGCAATCCAGCGATTTCAGTGATGATGATTCAGTTGCAGATCCAGATTATGTTTCCGACCTTGATAACGGAATGATTTCTCGGTTTTTAGACATAAAATAAATGATTTTTGCAAAAATATTTAATAAAGCAATGAAACTTCTATGGATTACTTTGACAATATAACGAACCATTTGTGGAGTTATTTATATTTCCTGTCCAAAACCTACAAAGTGATAGAGCTTCCCAATGAAGTATCAAAATCTCGAGGCATTCCAGCACGAAAAAAAGAAAATATAGTTTCAAAACTTTTGCCTCTCATACCAGAAACAAGATGTGATGTTTGGACTCAACTACCGATCAATGATGAATCAATTGATCTCCAGACCGGGAGCGAGTTAATTTCTCATGATGCGTAATTGTCGATTAATAATTTAACTCCTTTTTTCTATATTTATTCATTGTTTCATTATGATTTTGTAATTAATGTTTATCACTGAATTAAAAATTATTTAGGATTGGTTGAGTCAATATTGAGTTTTTTCGAGGTTTTTAGAATTCCCAGATAAGGATAAGTACCTACCTGCCTAATATTAGATTGCAACATTATAAATTTTCTATAAAAATGAATAAAAGTCCTGATCAATTTCCCTAATTCTGGTTTTGCTAGCTTATTATGTCAAGAATCTAGGTTCAAACCACAAAAATAATCAATTCAAAATCATAGTAAGGCGACTTGCTAGATTTTTGTATTGGTACTAAAGTTACATTTCTCTCAAATTTTTGTAGTTTTTCGTTAGTAAGGCACATAAAAAGGTTTTAAATAAACATAAACAGACTTTGACTATTTCATCTTGTAAAGCAAGTTATACTTCTTTAAATCCAAAACAAGTCTCGGATGAAAAACACTTCTATGTGCGAATTTTTTTAACGAAATGGTTTTTTGCCTCTCCTGTAAAATTTCCCTGATGAGACTTACTAGGTTTTGATTTGGGACAGCCGCACGTACAGCGGTACATTACTTCTCCACGATACGTCGTAGTTTTATTACGTTTCAATCACTCCAATACTTAAAAAACTGTAACTGTGCGGAATCACAACGACGCATCGTATGCGTAACTTTTTTGACGCACGCTTCCCACACTACTGCTTAAAAAACGGTCATAATACAGAATTGCAGTGTCGCATCGTATCCGCACCGTTGATATAAGTCCTCAAAACTGTCATCGGTTGGGGAGGTTGACGTCAATATTTCGTATGCGGAACGTCATGATGCGGCTGCGTATTTTGAGCAGTAGTGTATGGAGCATGCGTCAAAAACGGTCCGGACATGACGTGTTACTGCGATTCCGTACCGTCACCGTTTTTTAAGGTTCCGTACCCAAAAGCATAAAAACGGCATCTTGTTACTGAGACATCGCTGTCTGTCTGTCTGTCTGTCCGTCTGTCACCAGGCTGTATTTCACGAACCGTGGCAGCTAGAGAGTTGAAATTTTCACAGATGATGTATTTCTGTTGCCCCTATAACAACAAAAACTAAAATCAAAATAAAAGTAATAATTAAGGAAGGGCTCTCAAAGAAAACGTGTTTTTTTTGCTGTTTTTGGTACGGAACCCTTCGTGTTCGAGTCCGACTCGCACTTGGCCGGTTTTTTAAGTATTGGTGTGGTCGAAACCTTAAGCAAGCCTGACAAACGCAGCAATGAAAAGTGAGACGGGTTCAAATTCGCGGCGAATTTGTCGTTTCTGGACAGGGTCTAAGCAGCATTTATAGCGAATACATGCTAATGCCAGGGTCATCCCGCATTACGCCTGCATTTAGCATAATGGCGTCTTAATCCGGCGGATCCTCTTTGACATGCTAAACGACTTGCGGGATCCGCGCCGTCACTGCGGGTAGTTACTGATTGATGCGTACACATACATAAACGTTATGCTTGTATCCCTAATGGGGTAGAGGGTACAAAACCTTACACAGACAAATCCGTGGATATATTTTGGTAGCCACTTTTCGCTAAATTGTAGTAACTTTTTTTTTGCTTTGGCATATATATTTCGTTCAACAGATTAACATATCTAATCTACCTATCATTTTAGGATTAAAAGTGGATTATTATCATCATCATCATCATCTCAGGGATAAGGTGTCCACTATTGAAAATAGACCTCCCCTTTGGACGTTTACATTTACCGCTTGGAAGCGACCTGCATCCAGAGTCCACCTTAACCCTTAACCACCTACGTGCGGTCTCACAGACAATAGATTACTCAAAATTGTCAATAACTAAACGCGAGTATGTCGCACACGCGTCTGTGTCTGTGTACCTTTGCCGGCCCCTCCCGCAGTACCGGCCGTGCCGTTGACTCGTTCAGACGTATGCTCATTTTGATTTGGTGAGTTAAAAAACATCATCGGCGGTCTGTGAGACCGCATGTAGGTGGTTACTGTATTTTTTAACAGTCTCGGAGACGTCTCGGAGACCGCTCGTAGGTGATTATGTCATTTTTTTCACCCACATAATTTTGTTTATTTTTATGAAATATGTAGAAAAATGGTTGCTACAGGAGGTATCAGATGACAAAAATAATGTCAGACGAAGATTGTAGTGACGTGGAACCGATTCAGTGGGGTATGTTGTAAAAAATATGCTGCAACTGCCTTGAAAACTTGTGGATCTTTGGGAATTGCAATTTTGTAGAATTTGACGATAAGTGCTTTATTTTTTTATTTAGTTTTGTAGTTGAACACCTTATTTTATAGAAATGAATAAAAAAAGGTTGATTTTTTGAATTCCTATATCTATCAGGTCTTTTAATGTAATCAGAGTCGATTTTTGTGTTAAATCTACCAGTCTTGAAAGATTATGCCATATCTCAAGATTTTATTATAGTTTATGTTATTTTTAGTTCTAAAATAAAAGTCTAAAGCATAAACGAGTATTTTACTCGTTGAAATGCTATCTTGATATTACAGATCTCGAATTTGAGATGATTATTCACGAGCGGTCTCTAGGACCGCACGTAGGTTGTTATGTTACAGAAATTGGACGTAGGTGGTTAAGGGTTAAAAATGGATCTTGTAGTGACAGGCTGCTAGCCTATCACCAAAGCCATACTTAAACTCTTTCGACACCTATGAAAAAAAGGTGTTATTTTAAACCCTTGAATTTGTGACCTTTGAGTTAGTAATATCAAAGTGCGAAATCGGCGTTCTAATTTCTCAAACGAATATAGTCTGGCGACAAACAGCCTAGACCAGTTTATGGCGGCTTGTTATAAAGTTCTCGCAGATTTGGTGACAATTTGTCGTCAAGATTTAAGTTTTTGATTAACACTAAACTTGTGAAATTCCTAGTAACTTTACTGTGACAAAAGAAGGGACTGTAATAATAAAGTTTAAGCTTCAAAATAATAATGAAGGTTCTTCGATGTTATTTACAATGGTAAAATAAAACGGATCCGCTCACGTCTTTATATAAAAAAATATGGCAAAAATTTATGTCAAGCAGTAATAAAAGAGCCGAGCGGCAGCGCGTAGTGTGTGTCATGAATTGGGCCAAAACATGTCGAGCCAATCACGATGTAAAGACGTGAGTCTCGCGGTTGTTTTTTTAATGGTTACTAAATGTCTATGTTGCGTTTGTGTGCTCTACCTACCTTGTTTGGGAATATAGACGTGATGATGTGATCCATTTTTAGCACAATTTTAGTTTTAAAAATATGTTTTTTTTACCTGGCAATAACATATAGGTACCTCATAAAAGATGTATAACGCGCGCACAGGTCTAAACTTATAAGCTACATTTTCTTCCGTTCTCAATAATTCTATTAGTATTTCTTCTGTTCTTTAGATCTAGCCTGGCAACAGACGGACGGACGGACGGACAGCAAAGGTCTCAGCAAAGTCTCCCTTTCACCCTTATCGAACCCTAAAAATCAGCATAAATCCCAGATCCATTCGCGAATGAATGAACCACTCACACGTCTCCGCCACGTATTATAGCACTCGCCGTAGACTTAAGTGTATAAACAATATCTCGAGTACCGAAGGATTTAAAAGCGGTGAATGAGTGAATGAGGCCGGCTCCTGAAAGGGGCCACTCCTAGTAATCACTCCTCACTGAAAGGAGGTTGGAACGACTTATGTCACAGAAGGGATGGTAAGCAGTATTCCGTCTTCGCAGGGATGGGGTGAAGTGACGTCTGTCGGGATTTAATGGCTGTGAGAGCGAATAGCTAAAGGACACAGTGTGTGATAATTATTACTTCCAATAAAAGTCAGTTAGTTACCGAATTTAGAATAAAAATGTAAGAGGCAAATTAGAATTAAAACTTCTTTTTTCTTTATTTTTAGTTTTTTACATGTTGTAAGTATGTCGTATTACCTTGTGATTTGTTTAACTTTTAGTACCTCTATTTTATGTTGCACGGTACCCCTTTCTTGTAATCTTTCTTAAATTAATGAATAACCTGAAACTAGATATTTTTACGTAAGCGCTAAAATTCATAAAAAAAAACTTAAGGAATAAAAATCCCAGACTTTCCAAGACACCTCTTTCTGTGTCTTTATTATTTCAAGTGACTTATATCTTGAGTAGTAAATCCTTTTGTAGCAAGTAGCCTAAGTATTTCAGGGACACTACGAAGGCGTAATACTGTGTACATCTCTTTACTGTGTAAGCTCATATTAACAAGTATAAGTATGTTAGGAAGTGTGCTTAAGCAGCTCGCATGTAATTTAGAAAGATTATTTTCTAAATGAGTTCGGAGATTTTCAGTTACCTGTGATTTTGCTTACGAGCTCAATTAACTGAGAAATGTAAGCAATATAAATCAATATAAATAAAAATAAGACTTTATTTGGGCTGTGATAGAAGAATGAATAAAGCATGTCACAGAACACTCAGACTAAGCAGATTCGATAATATTTTATCTGCGTATAAATGCTATCTTTTCATACGGCAGTGCTAACAGATACTTGACGGTAAAATACAAGTTATCTGCGCAATGTGTGTTAACTCATTGAATTTTATAGGGAGCGATATTGACAGATATCTGTTCAGATATCTTATCATATATTATCTGCTTAGTGTGTGGCATGCTTTATTAAAATACATAGCACTTTCTAGTATACAGACAGTAAAGTTTCCTTCTAGAACAGTTAGTTAAAGTTTAGAATAGAAGTTTAGTCCGCAGATAATCCCTGTCGCCGACCAAGGCCTAACTCTGTTGACAAATTAATTCGTTCCGCACTAAAGTTTAACAAGGGGTTGGATTCGGGTTTTGTTTTCAATAATGCGGAGCGGTCAGGCGAGCTAGGCTGATCTGTTGCTTTGTTTAACGCATAGGTACGCACGTACATTTAAACATTTTTGAGAAACGAACTGTTAGGTAAATTTGATTCATTGCTTGGACTAGAACATTCATGAATCGAGAAAATACTTCCAGATAAAGCCCGTCACAGACTACGCATATACGATAATATTTGATCTGCGTATAAATGCCATTTTTCCATATGTCGGTGTCAAAAGATACCTGACGGTAAATCTGCGCAGTGTGTGGTAGCTCATTGAATTGTATAGTGAGCGATATTGACAGATATATATGTTCTGTAACGGATATCTTACCGTATCTGCTTAATGTGTGACGGGCTTAACTTTCATGAATTTTATACACACTGCGAAAAACATATTCTAGCTGTAAAATTAAAGCCAAAAAATATTTTCAAAACTGACCATAGAGGACAGAGCGGTGCCGTCAGTATCTACACGAACGATCTTCAATTCCAGCATATTTCGAAAATTAACGAAATTCTACTAAAAATGATTATGATAAAAGTTGTAATGTATGGATAACTCACGTATTCACAGGTATATTTTTCCCATGTGGTGTTAAGTTTAGTATCACCTCTCCATTTTTCCTAATGATGTCGGAAGAGGCGACTAAGGAAATATAGAAGGTAAAGTATGCTTTACCTGTTTCACCGTTTTTTAATCTAACATTATGTTAAATGTGGCTGGAATCGCCACCACGTTCCTCTGCCCATCTCATTTAGGAAAACAAGCATTTATGTATGTTTGTTTTGTGACATTTTCCACTTCGAGCGTTTGTCAGTTCAGGTTGAACTGTTGGCCGATGGAACCGGTTCATGACAAATTGGATTACCAACCGACGGCCGATTGATGGGTTCCGGATACGAACTGCTAACTTATTTACGTGTGATAGAATACCTTCCGGGGACTTTAAAGCGTGGGTTGGTTTGAATGATATTTATAGCGGCGGTACACGTCAGTGCCGTTATCGAATGAAAAAGTGCTGTGGATAAGGAAATGATGTAAATGTTTTACTTTTTTAAATTCGACACTTATGTCATTATCCCCATGTGGTGCCGGGTTAGGATAGTACCTCCCCCTTTCTTCCCGTGGGTGTCGTAAGTGGTCGACTCTGGGAAAGGGTTGGTGTATTATTGTGGGCGATGGGCTAGCAACCTGTCACTGCAATATCACGTTTAACCATCTGATTTTCCTGAAATAGCTAAACGTGGCACTGGATTTTTGAATTCATGTGCTCTGCCTACCCCTGTTAGGAATATAGGCGTGAGAATATGTATGTATGTATGTATGACATTATTGTTTCTTCCTATTTGGGATTCTGAGCAATTTTCTCCGCGCCTTTTAAAATTATGCAGAATCAGTAAGTTTCGAATAATCCTTTTAGAGTTCCATACCGCTAAAGTAAAAAAACAAATATACATAAAATCGCGCCTTTATTCTCGACTGGGGTAGGCAGAGAACATAAAACGCTACATAGCTTTCGTGGCCACTTTTAGCAAACATTTATTTTTACGATAGTACGATTTTGTAAGCGAACAGAAGGAATCTTTTGATTCACAATCAGCATTATACATTCACCGTTTTTGTATATTTTTTGCACTAAATTTAAGTTTCCGCATTTTTCAAAAACAAGGGTTAATATATATTTTGACCCTTCAGTGCATAATTTCTCACGCGTGAACTTTACATAGGCACTGAACCGATTCCACGTGACGGAATTATCTCCCCGCAATCGCGTTACACAATAACAAAGCACGCGTATAATTCAGGGTATTATAATGCGGAACGCTGGCAACGGAAGAGAGTAAATCCTTTACGAGGCAATATCGCCTCGGAAATTGGCAAGTGTAGTCACCGGCAGTCAGCGGATGATGGCGCATTATTTAGCGGCCGCGACGTCTGCTGATGTCAAGGCTTCGGTAGTCTTCAGACGAATACTCGGCCACTGGTTAAAGACTGACGGTCGATTTCCGGTCACCCTGTATATTTCAATTTAGTGAACGAGCTTACAAATTGCGACCATGTGGTTTACTAAAACCTCGGGACTAGTGGAAATATATTTTAAAACACACTTCGATTTACTTCGTCGAGCGGAATTGAAAAATACAACTTACTATTTGATTTACAATTATTTTTCTATACCTACACATAATCGTTAAAGAAATCTGACGTTAATGTGTACAGTCAAGGGCTTTAATTCATGAGCCACCATAGAACCAATTCACGGTAAATGTCATAGTGACATTCCATTAATTTTCAAGGGAAATCGTTATGATTTTTTCTTTGAGAAGGTTCTATGGTGGCTCTTGAATTAAAGTCCTTGACCGTACTATATGTGTAAGACTAGTGTAAACATTATGTAGGTAATAAAGATACTAAGTTACATAGTTACGTAAACGACATCGCTGTCATCAGCATTCATGGATAGCTTTACTATGCACCAACGCTGCCGCAGGGTAAACAAAACCCCACGGACTTGTTAACTCCGAAACAAAAGTGTTTAATTGCTTTTCACAGCGTCGAAATTACTTTTCTCAATTTGTACAGGTAAAACGCTTCCTATTTTGGACGATAAAAGCGTGTGAGCGAATCGAATCGCTGGCGAACATTGTCCCGGCTGGCGCAGTTTACGTTGCATTACTGCCTATTAATTGCAAACAGATTGGATTTGTACAGTCGCGAACCGGGATTGTTGAACCACTTACCAATGTTTGTAACTTGGTAGTGTTATACTAATCCAATAGCTAATAATTATCTAGTCGGTCACATAGGTCATTGATTACACGCCTAAATTACGAAGAGGGGCGGGAGTGGTTCAACAATCCCGGTTAGTGACTGTACGCTGTGTTGTGGTTAGAATGTTGGGGGAAAGTTTGGAGTACGCTGTTGTACCCTTGTACCGAATTAAAAGTGTCAATTGAGGTTTTTGTTGCATTTGAGGTCTTTTAAAAATGTAGTCTGGTTACTAATGTAAGTGTTGCTTGTTTAGCATGGACTAGCCAGATTTCTAGGCCATAATTACACTTGCAAGTTCTGATGTTCTATGAATCAAGCACACAAAATTAGCACGAGTTTTATTCGATACTTTTGTCACACAAGCGTTCTAGAAATGACTTCTCGGTGAGTACAAAATTACTTCAAATAGGTGCTACCGATGAGTCTCGTCTTTTAAAATTTTAGTCCCGTTTGGTAGAATCGGCTCCTAGTAAATCAGCCACTCTGGCCCGTGACGCCTCTACCATTTTAGCGAAACAGTTTACAGACTGCTCGGCTTTCCAGCCGTAACTTAGCTGACTAGCTCAAGTCACTTACGACGGAACTTGGCTTTAGCTTGTATGGTGTTGGGTTGAGAATAACATCTTCATTTTTCTCAGTGTCATAAGAGGTGACTAGGAAAAATAGCTATGTATTGTTTGCTCCGTCTATCCCATTTGGAAATTCAAGTCCGGACGGAGATGGTGAAACGACCTGAAAGTGCTTCAGTCTCAGCGACTGGCCTCAGACGGATTCGGATTGGGAGGAAATTCTCTGTGAACTTGGGGAGAACTTTTCTTAGCAACAGTATACCAACACAGGCTAGACATTTACTATTTGTTACTTATGTTTTAGGTGACAGGCCAGCAACGGCAGCAACCCTATCACTATTACGAATATACATACCTTTTTAATTTAACTTGAAATCTAAAAAATATTGTGGCTGGTCATTCCTTCAGTCTTGACTACAAACGGTTTCTTGTTCTGCCATTGCGAATACAGGCGCTAAAGTTGGCCTTCTTCAGTAAAAACTGCTCGGTGTTGGCGTGTATCTGGTAGCCATCGAAGTAGGCCACCGAATGCAGGTAATTGCAGCGCCTGCCTCGCCTGTAATAGTGCCGGCAAGCGGCGAGTGGAAGGCGGGCTTAAATTATACCATACGTGGAAGAAGAGCTATTGAACTAAGGTATCTGATTTTGAACCCCGATGAAACAAAATTGTTATGGAGGATGTAACAAATCCTCCTGATAATTTACAGTTTGCATAAGTAAGTGGAATCTATAAAGTATTTCATCATTCATCTGCTTCATTAGAAATCATCAACCACTCAAACAAAACTCGCTCAAAACATGGAAAAAACTCAAAATCATTCTCAGATATTCTAAAGCGATCCAAATGATCTCATTGCAACCTGAACCCCTAATAATGAACCGCAATCTCATTTTGCTTTCGATAGGCATTGTCCAATGTACTGTACAGTCACCAGCATTAATATCTGCTACGACGGAGCGTGCAAAAATATCTGACAAGTCCTACTACCCCTAGTAATAGAGTCGTATCAGGTGTTTTTGCAGCATTATTGTATCATTGTTCCCGTGTGGTGTCGGAATAGAATAAAACCTCTCCATTTATTCCGTTGATGTCGTAAGAGACGACTAAGGGTCAATTCCCACCAAAAGAGCAGCGCAGCGCGGCGTAGCGCAGCGACCCGCTCCGTGGAATGAGAATTTCAACTTTATTTTCATTACAATAAGACTTATTATCGCATGAGAAACTCTAACGATGCGGGCGCATGCCCGCGTATCCATGGTAATAACAACGCATTCCATAAACGAAGCCGCGCGACTGCGCGAGCCTTCGCTGGAATGCCCGAGGATGCTCGAGCAGTCGCGACGGCCGCTGTCAATACATATGACAATATGTCAATAATTATGTAAATTCCAGCGACTTCCTACGCATTCCAGCGGCTTCTCGAACAGTCGCAGGAATCGTCGCGCATTCTCCGCGGAGCGGGTCGCTGCGCTACGCCGCGCTGCGCTGCTCTTTTGGTGGGAATTGACCCTAAGGAAATAGGTTTAGGTAAACTTTAGACGATAGGCTAGCAACCTATCACTATTCTACCTTTTCCATCTTTGTAAACCTAAAACTATGCTAGAAGTCGCTGGAAAACGTGATAGTCATAGCCATGGTTTTGTCTATGTCACGTATGTATGTATGTATGTATTGTATATTGGTGCTGGTGACTGTACTCGTGATTTGCTCGGTCGCGTGCGGGCCGCGGGCCGCGTGAGCGCCCCTGCCGACGGCCAGCGCCAATTTACTGAACCACTTTAGGTATTGTGGTCGTTAATTTGATTCAACAAAAGATTCTGTTTTCCTTGCATGCTCGGTCAAGACGCTCCTATTGTCCGTTGGATTGGGGATACTTTGGGGATTTTTTAATACATACATAAATACATACAATCACGCCTGTATTCCCAAATGGGGTAGGCAGAGCACACAAAACGCTACACAGACAAACGATGACCATTTCACGTTTTGTAGCCACTTCTAGCATAATATTTTTGAGGGTTTGACACCTCAAACCCTCAAAAATATTATGCTAGAAGTGCACCGCAGGTACAATAGTGACAGGTTGCTAGCCTGTCGCCTAAAGTATACCTTTACCTATGTCCTTAGTCGCCTCTTACGACAACCACGGAAGAAATGGAGAGGTGTTATTCTAAACCCGACACCACACGTGATTTTTTAATCATGGGTAATAATTAGTATGGTGAACTATACTGAATCCACTTAGAAACCTTAGTGCTTATTTTAGTATCGCATTTGTCCAAACGTTTTCGCTTTCACTAGTTTTCTGCACCTCGAACATCATTTTACTTTATTCCATAGCGCACTGTTTAGCTTTCTATTGATTATAGCGTCCTTCAGCTCACGTAAAAATAGGTTAAGATAGTAAACAGTTAGGTTAGGTTAGATCGGGTACTTTAACTCTAATTGTTCACAAAGACATGCTCGTTCCTGTATGTAGACTCCCACACAATTGAGGAAGCTTTGAACAAAGTGGTTGTCGTCACATGAAATGAACTCGACACCTCTATCAATTTGTGTTACAAATAGAGAATAATTGATGTAATTGATACGCGTACCAAAGGTATAACCAGACGTGACACTATACAACTACATAACTGTATAATATTTCAATAAACGTCCCAGTAGTGCGACATCCAATCGTGTTTGTGTCTCTCTATTCAGTTGTATTCAAAATGTGTGTGCTTGTAAAGTTCAAAATGGATCACAGGGATGTTTTCAAAATAGAGTGAAGCATCTCCCACGCATGTCACCTACGCTTCGATGATGGAATGTGTATTAGTTTACGTAGGTAACACTGTTTACTTACTCAGATCAGGTACCAAATGATGAAACTCCTGATAGGAAACAGAAGCTGTATTTTTCTACTTAGGATATTATAAGAGTTTTAAGCTTCTGTCTTATTTTACGTCGCATCAGTAGAATACACGAACTCTCTGTTGAACAAATAAGCCAGAGAATGGATAGGGAATATACATGATATAATGGGGTAGGCAGCGTAGCGTAGCCGTGGTAGCCTAGCGGTTCGACCTGTGGCCCCTCACGCAGATGGTCGTGGGTTCAAACTCCGGGCGCGCACCTCTGAATTTCCGGAATTTATGTGCGATATCGAATTTGATATTTATCACGAGCTATTTGGTGAAAGAAAACATCGTAAGGAAACCTACACACAGCGACGAAGTAATTCAACGTTGTGTGTGAAGTTCCCAATCCGCACTGGGCCCGCGTAGGAACTAAAGCCCAAGCCCTCTCATATTGAGAGGAGGTTTGTGCCCTGCATTGGGACGGATATAGGCTGATGATGATGATGATGAATGGGGTAGGCAAAGCACCATAGAATAGTAATGGGTTTGTCTATTTAGCCATTCGTGTGCTTACCCAATTTGGGAACACAGTCGTGATGTATGTTTGTAAGTACAAGAATACCACTTACACTCCCGCACTCCCGACGTAGCACAGGCATGATTGACAGGTAGCCTTATTACAACACACTTTCTTTCCTGCCACCGGGGGCGCTGTGTGCCGGGGTAATTGACTAACTTAATGCTGTTGTGGCCCAAGTGAGAAGAATATGACTGAAAAAATTATTACCATACCATCAGGCATGTATTCACAAACGGGGTAGGCAAAGCACATGAAATGCTACATAGAAAAAAAAACATGACTATTTTACGTTTCGTGGCCACTTCTAGCATATTTTTTTAGGTTTTGAGTTAGCAGGTACAATAGTGACAGGTTGCTAGCCTCTTGCATAGCACGTCACTGGTGGAAAGGCAGCCTAAGGCAATTATTACACTGCCCCGGACCACGCTGTATTTATGTTGCGTGTCGATGCACCTACGCGCATACTTGTGGGAGTGCAGATCTGCGATCAGAATCGTTTCGGGGTTTTTACGCACTCACGCGCGCTGTTGTGTTTAGTAACTTGCAGCGTAAATCGTTCGACATCGAGACCCATTTCCAAATGCACGTCAATATTTTCCGAAATCACGCATGGTACTGCGTAACTCGGTGTGTCATACCTTGCGTCTCGCCCCACACCCATGCGTGGCAATGCATGTTTCTCTGCTTGTAGACGCGTGATTGCATTTTCTGTGTTGGACTTTGCGTGTTTTCTATTCAAACGGAGATACTTATAAGCAACATTAGAACACTGCAATATCACGTTTGACCATCTGGTTGCCCTGAAATTGCTAAACGTGGCACTGGATTTTTGAATTCATGTGCTCTGCCTACCCCTCTTGGGAATACAGGCGTGAGAATATGTATGTATGTATGTAACATTAGAACACGCATTCCAACACTACGCTGCGTGGTGCGTGGCAGTGTGCCTTCCGCGGTATGTCTCTAGTGACTTGCGCCACGCCGCGCTTTCACGCGTGACGCGGCGCTCCGGGATCCATCACCGCGACACGAAATATCGGGTTATCCGGCAGCGGCGTAATCGCGCGAGTGCGAGCATTAGCGATATTGATTCGCTACCAACACACCAGACCTCTCCTACCTCCCACCACCCACCAACCCAGAGGCCACACAAACTGGACGGTTACGGCAAAAGAGATGGATTTGATGAATAATAACGTTGGCTTCGATTGCGCTGTGACGGGTTCGAATGGTTTTTCAGGCTGAATTACTATTTCATGACACTGTCGTCGTGTTTGTGGAGAAGGGCAAAGGTATGATTTGTGTGTCATTTACGACCGTCGAAATCAAAAGTGAATATTATCAAATCACTTATTATTGACGTGTGTTTTTATTGCGATCACACTGAGTTGGCTGCCACGGCTTCACTTATACTATAGACCAATAGGTACTTAAAAGATGGTAAACAATCTTGACATGTCTTTTTATTGAAATACACAGTCTAAAAATGAAAATCGTTACAATATACAATTCAATTATGAAAGTATATGATTTTTTCATACCTAAATTGTAAAATGTAAAGATTTTGATTTATAAAGTGTATGTTTAAATAAAAAGACACGTCAAGATTGTTTACCATCTTTTAAGTACCTATCGGTCTCTAGTATAGTGACGGCGGTTGACAGACAGTCTGGTGTAAGGACGCCGTAGTTTGAAACAAGTGCGGCAACGTCGCAGTGCGATTGCCGCTTTACATCTCAGGGAAGGTTTTTTCATTATAGGGACTGAGAGCTTTACTACTTTTTTCAGTAAGTAAACAAACTTTTTGATGCAAAAAAAGAAAACAAAAACATAGAAATAGTGCAAAAAGAACACCTTTGGAAATATGAGAGGAGCAGTAGTTTAAGAATTGCTTAATTTCACTACTATTTTAATTTTTCGGCACGATTGTATATTATAATTAACACAACATTACGAATCTAATGAAACATCTTTTGTTATTGTGCAAGCACCCGGTCGTTTACCTTAACTTCTAGTAAAAGATAAACTATATTTTGATAACAATAATAAATACTCCTATCTTCTAATAATTATCTACCACTTCAAATTCCAGTAAAAGATGACCATCACAAAATAGACATTATCCGTTCAGTTCAGTATAAGGATTGTAACACAGTTCCTATTGATTTACTAAACTGAAGTTTTAGAACTTCGGAACCTCAGACTTCGTTTAAATTTAGCTCGTAGAGGGTCGTTGGAGCCTGGGGCGTGACTCGGGTCTAGCTCGTGCTACTTCCCTTTGCTAAAGAGAGCGAAGTTTGGACGTTCGACTGGCTTATTTTTTAGACACGTCCACGTATACAAAGTGTTACAAAAGACCGGGTAAAAATGTAAATGGATAAAAGCGAAAAATCTTGTAAGCCCTATGTAGTAGGTATCATAGATTCTTTAACGGCGTTTTTTCTGTGACGGATTTTCAATTTTTCATTCAAAAAGGTTTGCAAATTCAATAAAGGGAATTAACGGTCCTTTTTCCCTTTTTTCAATTATTGTAAATTGACTCCTTTATAATGGCATATTAAACCCCCTTTCTGCTTTACCCGTATTTTTGTAACACGTTGTATACCACGGGAACTAATTATACGACAGGCAAGCTGTCGATTCTACTGCCTAATTGGAGTAAAAAATTGGCGTAACACATAGTTGCTAAGTGCCTACTTGTTGAGATATTTCTCATTTTGATTTATTTTCAATTAAAACATTTTCAAGTCCACGTCCACACACACGTCCTAATATCTGTGAGAGGTCACGTGACGACATTACTTGGCCAATTTATACTTTTTCCATACACTCTATCGGGTAAGAAACTGTTTAAAATGAAACACTGTAATGAAATCGAGTGCGTATCTACCGCTTAACCCATTTGGGAACACAGGCGTAGCTATTAACAATTGAAGTTTCAACTAACAATTTCAACTAACCTGTTTTTTATAAACTGCTTAATTATGCATTTTCATCTCAATTTGTAGTACTTTAAGTGCCATATTTTTCAGCAATAGCTCGCAGCGGGACCCCGTGGACACGCGACAGTTTGTCGCGGGACTTGGCTGCAACCAAACAACTGTGTCACAACTATGCCCATAAAGCGAGTTAATGGGAGTTGTGTTAAGTTTTTGTTTTTTACACATACTCGTAGTTGACCTAGTTATGTAGGAGTTGCGGAAGGTTTTTATTTAACTTTATGTCAATTTATATGTACATACATACAAGTACACCTGTACTACACATGAAACATGTCATAGACAAAATCATGTCTATTTCTTATGTCGCAGCCGCTTCTAGCATAAGTTTAGGTTTAAAAGATGGAACAAGCATAATAATGACAGATGTTATTTTAAGCCAAACCCGCATGGGTTTATTAAATTCCGTGTCATTTACTAAGGTAAATGCACCAATGCCCGACGCCTCAACGCCCAATAGATGACACCCATGTGTGTCACCTGTCTTACTATGACATAATATGTGCCATGTTTTGGGTCAGTGTCGAGCACAGGGACGTTTAACTTACATTTTATTCAAATTAAAAGCTTCATACATTGCATTGTTATGGTTATAGGTATTTTATTAGTAAACTTCAAACTCTCCCAGTTTTATGTGTTTATCATCACCATTTATTGAAAATGAAGAAAAAAAGCTTTGTAATTCTGATCACCAAATTACCTCACAACGTAAACCATGCACATGTAAAGCTTTTATTTGACTCTAATATGAAACTGGAATAATCCGGTATTTAACTATTCGGCTTACGCTAATTCGGCGAACAGTTATCCGAATCACGGCTCAGCCCGGAATAGATGCAATAACAATAAACAGGACACACGTTAACCAAATAATCACGAATTAAACGGCAAAACTGGCGGAACGAGGTTAAGTAAATAAATACGTGGAGGTGTGATAGTTACACATAGGTACATACATTATGGCTTATTCGACGCCAATTCTATCATTTTACTTACCATTCGCGTTTCTGCACAATTCTCTTAAAATATTTCTGCAGACTCGCGAATGGGAAGAAATAATAATGGCTCAAGTATCGAAATAAAATTAAAAATAAAATGTTCTCAATTTTTCATACAAATAGTTTAATTCCATTCCGTAATCGTCATTCTAAGGGCCTGCTTTTTTTGAAGTACGGAACCTTCAAATAAACATTATTTAATCCTGTAGCCTAAGTTATTTACTTCCCAACTTTGTCCTACTTATTTCCTTCGGAACTTTCAATATCATTTTGTATAAACCAACCTACTCGGCCAAAATACTGAACAAACAAAATGCGATCAAAATAAAACTTATTCTCGGTCACATTCTTTATTGTCTTCATTCTTTCACAGCCATTAATGGACAATCGATATTTCTTGCCAAATGCCTTATTTTTTCTCATATCCTCATAGTTCTTTGCATTTTCTTAGAACTTATTCCGTAGCAAATGACCGGATAACTTTTTTATTGTGTCGTATAAAACTCCCTTTATTTGATAGTGTTATTGGAGCGTATCTATCTGTCGTGACAAGCGTGACATATTGGCAAGTGGAAAGGCTAGAAAGATAACAAGTTTGCGAGTTACATCTTTACCACCTTTATACTGGTAGGACCTTTATACTGTTAGTATAATAAAGGCTATAGCTATTGATATCAATCATTGTATAGGTACTGGAGTTTGTGAACTCACTATTGTGAGCATGTTATTGAGTGTAATCTGTGTAATATTTTATTCTACTGTAAATTGGCCCTACTAAAACAGCGAAACAGGGCAGAATAAGTTAAACATACCAAAGCTCGACGCCTCAACTCCCAGTAGATGACACCAATCTGTCACCTGTCTTACTATGACTTAAGGTTGCAAGTGCCAAGTATTAAGTCAGTGTCGAGCACAGGGACGTTTACCTTTGAGTGTGGTCCAGTTTGTGTCATTTGATATGGTGTTTAAGCGGTAAGTTAAGAAATCTATCACATTACCGCATCTGTTACGATAATGTATCATAATAACCCGGTCATTACGTAGGAATTAACGGCAAAGAAATGCAAATGAACCGAGAAAGCTGAATTTTTGATATGACGTAGAGAATGCCCATAAAAGCTTAACTTGAAATTGTCGACCAAGATTTCCTATGTGGGTTTTCCGCCATCTTGAAAAAAAGGTTAAGATTTGTTTTTGACAATAACTCGGCTATCCGACGAGATACGATAATTCTGTCAAGGAGTTTTTTGTGGCTTTTTTTATGTTCTATAATTTATGCATTAATATATTTTGCGTGACATGCATCGTTATCGAGATATCGACCGAAAACCATATTAAGATATGAACTTTGTTTTTTTGGCTATTTCCTACTTTTTGGTGACAAATATAATTAAAACTAAGTTAAAACTTTTCGATCATTATTCAGATTTACAATTTGGTTTTTTATTGAATTTTTTGGAAAAATTGCAATCTCCCGCGGTCCACAAAATGGCCAGCCAAGGCATTTGAATTTTTTTGTCCAGTGCGTCCAGTCGGCAAGCCGACGGCGCGCGGTGGCAGCGATTTGACCTGATTGGTCGTCATATTATAGTGCAGTAATTTTATACATTTTGAAAAAAAAATGAACCCAGAAAGCTAAATTTTTGGTATGATGTGGGGGATGCCCAAAAAAGCTTAACTTGAAATTGTCGACCAAGATTTCCTATGTGGGTTTTCCGCCATTTTTAAAAAAAGGTTAAGATTGGTTTTTTGACAATAACTCGGCTATCCGACGAGATACAATAATTCCGTCCAGGAGTTTTTTGTAGCTCTTCTTATGCTCTATAATTTATGCCCAAAACATTTTTGCGTAACATGCATTGTTATTGAGATATCTATCGAAATAGACTAAATTTGTGATTATGAAATTTGTTTTATAATATTACCTATTTCCTGGTGATAAATATATGAAAAACTGGGCAAGAGCGGGTCGATGCACATTATAGGGTTCCGTATTTTATTTTGTGGTTGATTCCACTAATTTTGACTGTAACTACATGAGTTGGTCGAGTTGTATAGAAATAGCTATCAATGATACCGAGTCCGTTATACTTTTCATCGAAAGTACTTACTTTGAGGTATATGTCATATTTTTTCAGAATTATTTTTGTAATATTTCAAAAGTTACGATGGGGGGACATCTTAACCTTTTTTTCAAGATGGCGGAAAACCCACATAGGAAATCTTGGTCGACAATTTCAAGTTAAGCTTTTATGGGCATTCTCTACGTCATATCAAAAATTCAGCTTTCCCGGTTCATTTGCATTTCAAAATGTGTATAATTCCTGTACTATAACGAGAATAACACTACAGACAGATTTAATATTGGGTACAGCTATAAAATAAAATACTGCCAAGAAAATCCTTGACCATGTCGACACCGACTTCAAACCAAATACATACATACATCAGGCCGGTATTCCCAAATAAGATAGAAAGAGCGTACAAATCATTAAATGGAAAAAATCGTGACAAAGCGAAAAAAGACTCGATCGTGTCAGGTGGGTAGCCTCTCATGTGACTATTTAATTCGTTTTTAAGAAACTTTCGGACTAATGAATTCGCCGTTTGGAAAAAGTCACATTGACCTTTTAAAATTAAACGTAGTGTCTCAATCATCGAAACTTTAACTCTCGTTATTTTCAGCTAAAAATGTTCCTTAAGTAAACTTTATCTTTTTCGTAATAAAAACTTAGCAACAAAATACTAAGCCATGTTCGTTCCCATTAAATATTAACACGAAATCGGTAGCAGTTGCCAGTGAGAATTCAAGCCGAAAGACAGGTGTTTCATAAAAGTGTTAAAATCACCAAAATTATGGCTTTTTTACAACCGCGAAGGGTTTAAGAAATCGCTTTAGCACCCTGAAGTTCACACCATAAACCACATCGTAAAACGTTATGGTATCTTTTTGCTTGCATGCCGAAGTGTCAGCTAATAAAACAGTTTCTTACCGAAGCGGGTAAAGTTACTGAAACCTTTGTTCATGGGAAATTGTTTCATTGTTTACGATTAAAGTTGAGTAATAGAGACGTACACTTTATCTCGTATCGTATCTTGTTGCAATTATACAAATACATTTTATACTATTTCAAGACTATTTCAGGTCTCGTAGCCACTTTTGTCATAATTTTAGGTGCTTAGTTAAATGACTGAAATAGTTTGCTGTATGGTATCGGATTAAACAACACCTCTCCTTTTCTTCCGTGGATGTTGGAAAAGACTTAGGAAATAGGTGAAGTTAAATTTTAGCAACAGACTGGCAACCTTTCATTGTTATACTTGCCAATTAAAAATTTTAAAATATGCTGAAAAGGCTATGAACGTGAAATTTAATAGTCATGGTTTTGTAGCGTATCGTGTGGTCTGCGTACGTAGATTTATGTATGTGTGTAAGTTCGATGAAAGAGGTATAATAATGACTTCGTTTCTGGTTTGTCGCTTAAAATGTACCATCGGGAACCGGGAATGTTGAGCCACTTACTGTGTTTGTAACTTGGTCGTGTAATACTAATCCAATAGCTGACATCTAGTCGGTCACATCGGTCATTGATTACACGTCTAAATTGCGAACAGTGGCAAGTGGCTCAACAATCCCGGTTCGTGACTGTACCTAATGCCTATTTTCCAAGTCACGGCTATGGGTTGTATATAACAGACATCAATTGGTTCTATATTACTTCGTGCATCGAATTCCCATTACCAGAACATGAATGAAAACCCATTGCAGTGTAATTATGCGTTTGAATGCTGATAATTTGGAAACTACAGGATGCTCTCCGCGTGCCGTCGCGATGAATAATGCAATATGCTATGTCTTTACGACACAGAGTGCCACTAGCTTGGCTTAACATTTCAAACCTCTGGTAACAGGAACACCCTGTAAACAAAAGAAAGTCTTGCACACACATTATATTATATCACGGCTGTATTCCTGTGTTGTGTGTAAGCAGAGCACACATACAAAATGTTATATAGTCACGTTTCGTAGACACTTTGGCATGTTAGGTTTGAAGACAGATGGAAGAAGTACAATAGTGAGAGGTTGCTAGCCTGTCGCCTAAAGAATAGGTACTTAAGCGTATTCCCTACACATTTTAAAAACCTACCAAATTTTGCATATTCGTCAGTTTTTGCAATAGACGTAAGTACCTAAGCTTGCGCTGTGTTGAATAATTAACATAGCTCTGGCAAAAAGGCTCTTAGCTATTTTTGTAGTTTTGTTTCTTTAAGGGAAAAAAAAGATTTTTTTGGGATTGTTCTGTTTGTCCTTCTGTATGTCTGTATACTGTCTGTTTTATTTAGGATCGCATAAAGATATAAAATTGATATTAAGTAAGTTTGACAAACCAACCAAGGATCTGCAGTCACATAAGCTGTGAAAAAAGGAAACAACTAGGAGTAAATTCAACTAAACGAGTATTAATTTAGTCGTGAAATAAATCACTCTTCATTCGTAATTTTTTTTTTCACATGAAAAAAAGCGAATAAGAGTTCTGTTATTTCCAAGACAAAAAAATATTCTCGTCTAGCTGAAACGGGCCTGAGTCTACGCAATCAAAAGATATGGCCGCTTATGTCGCATTTCCCATACATTTGGAAAGGGACCCAAAACCTATAGGGTGTTACCCATTGACTTACAACCATGAAATGTGGCGTGAAGCAATATCGGGTAACACGAGTAATGGAAAATATCCGAAAACCGTTAATTTGTGTTTGTATCACGAAAAATCACTTGCGACTACAAACTTCGCACCATAGTTTCGCTCGCTGACAAAGACAGATCAGAGTGCTTAGTGAAATTGTATCGAAACTGAGACAGCGCCTCCAAGCAGCATGTTTGCTCAACTGCCGCAGTCGACACATCTCCATGCGTTCTTTGAATTAATTCGCAATCAAAATCTTTATCGTCTCATGACCGTTTTGATTACACTAAACCCTCTGTAGTAGAAAATAACTCTTAAAAACAAAGAAACGCATCAAACAAAGAACAATTATTCCTACAATTTTAACCTACTTAAGCCGCCTCAGCACTTACGTAACGTAGTTTAATTTTATGCCCTCTATTTGGTGCAACGCTATATCGGTTAATATTACGTATTCATGAACAGGACTTTTAATTCCATAAAGCAACGGTTTATTGTTTCGACCTGGTTGTGAATGGGAAGCCGCGGGCGCCCGAATAATTATGTGCTCGTGTGTTATGTGGTCCTGGTACGTTGGGTTATAAGTATTATTGTATTACGAATTTATGCTGTTGCTCATTGTTCCAATTATGTTAAACGCCTTGAATTTGTTTTGACGGTTTACAAGATTCATTCGATTGTTTGTCGCAGTACTGTATATGTCGCAATATCTGGGAATTGGTGGGTCTTAAAGAAAAAAATACAAGGACAATTTTATAGAAAATTTTGAGATCTACAACTTTGGTTTGAGGTACTTTTTGATACCTTGACTTAGTACCGTTTTCGAGAAAAATCCAAACAACCTAAAATTTTGACATTGGGGCCCGAATAACTCCCATAGCTCACATGGGATCAATGGGGACTTTTGACACTTTAATCTTTATGGTAAAACGAACGTTTTTACGGAGATTTGGCTTTGTCTTATTTTTCTTTATTTTGATCACTATTTTTATGTCTAACTTGACCGGATTAGTATTTAAGCGTGCTAGTTACATTGGTATCTTGAAAGTGCTAAATTGTTTTTTATTAGAAAAATGTCAAACACACAAAGGGAGAGGAAAAGGGAGTTGTTTTACAAACCATGTGTAGCGAAATTCCTAAAAGCGCTTGAAAAAGTACTATCATTTTCTTCAGAAGTCTCACATTAATTCAACGTAACATTTTAAAGACCTATTCGTGATAATTTTCGTGACAGGCGCTGTGCCGGCGCCCGCGCCGCCCGTGGCGAGAGAATTCGCAACCCCATACTGCGCGTCCGCAGTTGCTGGAAAAAGTAAAATTTTTGGGAAATAACGTTTGGTCAAGTGGGAGACGGACTCGCGTACGAAGGGTTCCGCGCCATTTACTCGTGCAATCAACAAGTGCTTACCTGTTACCATTTTTAATATCGAGCAAAAAAGAGTAAAAGGAGTCGCGTTACCTAATTGTATGGCAGACGTTCTTTAAACGTTTTTTTCCTTTATTTTCATTTAGAAATACACATACATACATATTCTCACGCCTGTATTCCCATGAGGGGTAGGCAGAGCACATGAATTTAAAAATCCAGTGCCAAGTTTAGCAAATTCAGGGTAACCAGATGATTAAACGTGATATTGCGGTGACAGGTTGCTAGCCCATCGCCCACAATACACTAACCCTTTCCCAGAGTCGACTCTTACGACACCCACGGAAAGAAAGGGGGAGGTGCTATTCTAACCCGGCACCACACGGGAAATACATAATTTGTGAAACTGTCTATTCAACTGTCTGTATGTATATTGCGGTTCTGAAGAAAGACAATCAGACAAACAACGTAGTCTTAATAATAGGATCCTGTTTTTACCCTTTGGGTCCGGAACCCTGGAAAGTGCGTGTATGTTATTCGCTAATGCGAACTTTAATTTAGTTTGGATGTACGGTCATACGGTCAAAGACTTCAGTTCGTGAGGCACCGTGGAATCATTTTACAGTAAACTTTATAGTTGGAGTGGTGTACGTAAGGATGTAAAGTCTCGCAAGGTACCGACCAACCAGCGTGACTCACACCCAACACGGTCCGGCCGTCCGCCGGACGGTGCGCCGGACGGCACGCCGTATAACACCGTAGCTAAGTCGGGTCTTAAGCTTAGCTGGTTTGTGCAACGCCAATACAAGGTTTGCGAGGCTTAGCTACGTAACCAAGAGTTAAATGTTAAGCTCAGGAACAACTATTAAAACTGGGTTTCATTTTACTTTGATCTTTTTCTTTTCTGCAAACAATATTTCATTATGAACTTCAGGGTGCATTTTAATTAAATTTGCACGGTAACAGAAGCCTTGTTAAAGAAAACGTTTTATTTAATGTTGGAAAAATACGTCATCAGTACTGACTGTCCGCTGGCCCCCGTCACTTGTTTTGAAAATAGTATCAGTTGCATGATGCACACAAATGAAGACAACAGCAATTTTGGCAATTGGTATTGGTATGGCTCCCACAAATTAAAAACAATAACCGCCTAGTAACACAAAAACAAAAATCGTGAATTTTGCGAAAACACTTTGAATAAAATCGTTCTTAAATAACGCCTCACTGTTGGGCCATGCTATCTCCAATATATGAGTGTTTTGGTTGTAGTTCTTACAGAACACTGCAGTGGATAACTGGCTTAGTAGAATAATGTATGGGCATTTTGTTTAGATAAACTCAGCGCCCTGGATAAAAACTAATACCATTGAAACTGTTAGTTCACCGCGATAAATGTCTGAAACAACGGATGTAGATGCAGCGTTGCGCCAACGTCGTTTCCCGCTGCGCCGCACCGTATTTCCGTCGGTACGCATTGTCGAGCTGACAGTATCGACTGGGTACCACTACCTTGGATTCCCATCGTAAATCACATTCGGATTACTATAGTCGATAGCGAAAAATGCGCTTCGAATCACAGACGAGTAGATACATCGCGCTTGTATTCCGAAACGAAGTAAATTATACGAAACGCTACGGTCAAAACTATTTCATGGTTTGAAGCTCGTTGAAGTTTAAGTTGAGAGGGCAAGTCTTTTTGCGCACGGTATAGACTAAGTTACCCTTAATTTGCTAGACGTGACGCTGGATTTCCGAATCCATGTGCTCTGCCTACCCCTCATGGGAATACAGGCGTGAGAATATGTATAGACTAAGTACCTGTCATTTTAGTTAGACAGTGACAGATTTTATAGTTAGCCTGTCGCCTAAACTAAAGCATACCTGTGTCGCCTGTTACGGTATACACAAAAAAAAATAGGGAGTGGCTAGCAGAGTGCAGTGTCAAGTTTAGCATAACTTTTGAACACATGTCAACTTGTCATATTAATCGTGTAAACAGACCACAATTCTTATACAGAAGGACAGAAAAAGTTGTTTTTTGACACCTTCACTGCATTTGGCAAACTTTCTTGTTAACATTTATGTTGGCTCGCATGACAATTGTTCGTCTCTGTCTTTTGATACCGCTGTGGTCTTTAAAAATAGTTACATTGCACGCAGTACAGTCACTGCCGCTGTAAAATTATCTAAAACCCGTCACAGACTACGCTACGACTATAATATTTTATCTGCGTATAAATGCCATTTTTCCATACGTTGGTGTCAAAAGATAGTTGACGGTAAATCTGCGCTGTGTGTGTTAGCTCATTGAATTGTATAGGAAGCGATATTGACAGATATCTGTTCAGTAACAGATATCTTACCGTATCTGCTTAGTGTGTGACACGCTTAACAAAACGTTTCTGCCTTCGCTAGCGATTCTGTACACCCATGGTAATGCAACAGCCGCATTGTGGTGAGTGCGTAAGTGATCCTCTTTTGTTTGTGAGGCGAGAATTGCAGAAAATAATGGCATTAAAGCGGCGCCTGAACGGAAAAGTGTCGCCGGTGCGCCTTCAAACAGATCCCGAGACAACAGGACACAAATGACTGCAGCCGTAGTGTTAACTGTATAGACTCCTAGGGAGCTACGTTCTTTATTTTAGTTCTTGGATGCATGGTAAAGAATTTACTAGTACCTAGCGAAGTGTTTGGTAGGAATTTTTGCGTTAGATGTGATTACATCACGCCTGTATTCCCTAATGGGGTAGCCACGGGACACAAAACGCTATATAGATAAAGCAAAGACTATTTCACGTTTCGTGGGCACTTCTAGCATATTTTTCTAGGTTTTGAAGAGGCAGGTATAGTTGTGACAGATTGCTAGCCTCGCCTAAAATATACCATAACCTAATTCCATAGTCGATTCTTACTTAAATGGAGAGGTGTTATTTTTTTAGTTCCTTATAGGTAGTTTTTTTTAATAAATGTTTATGATTGAAATAATACTTTAGAGATTCCTAAAATTACTTAATTTTGATTCCAAATATTGTATTAGAAGACCTAGACGGATGTTACGTGACCAAATCGCGGATGTTTTAGAAATGGGTCATGTCAAGAGTACCCGAAACCGACGAGCATGTATTAATGAATGTACGAGTAGATGAAGCAAAAGAGGTATGTCAGGATCGTAGCGAGTGGATCAAAGTGGTCTCTGCCTACACCTAAGGGAAAGAGGCGTGTTATATGTATGTATCTGTTTTTGGATAACAGCAGCAAATATTGCTTTTACTCTTTTGTTCAATAATTATTTTTCATCGAAATTGCTTTGCTCTCTGACACAAAAAGATACCCTAGCAACAAAACAATCATTTTCGACATTTGCTCGGTATTATTCCAGGAAGCGATGGAAATCGGCAGGGGAACAGTAAATTATGGAACATTGATTCTAAATAACTGTATCTTGATTTCAAGTGAAAATCGTTGGAAAGAGTAATTGCTATGGCGAAGAAGATTCATGTCACAGACTGAAATCTTATCTTTTTTACCCTCAGCCGCAGTTAATGAAATAAGATAGCTGCATTTTATTTATTAAAAACTGTTTGACACAACTGACAGCGGTCAAGCAGTCGAGCTAATCTCGATATAAAAACATGAGTAGATCAATTTTATTTCAATAGGAGTGAGTCTTGTGGTAGTTTTGTGTTTAAAAATTATAATGTTTCTAAGCTTTTCGTGATACATATTTATGACCAAACGAGACTTATCCTTATCACCTTTTTAATGGAAGCTGTAACGCGGCCGAAACGTCGAGGGAATTTTTATCATGCTTTTTATAGATATAACAAAAATTGCTTTAATGCGGTTCTTTTAATACAATTGAAAACATATTTCCGCGTAGACAGAACTGTGTTGCACGTGTGATAGTGAGTATAATAAAATTATAGTAAAATTGTTTAACATTGTTCGCGTTTGATCAAAACCTTAAATTATCGCAAATCAAAATGTTTATTAATAGTACGAATAATGGAAGTTGTTCGAACCTGTAATTTTCCGGGCTGGTAATAAATTACCCATTCATATTCGAATAATAATTTTGATTTGAAGGTATATTCTTTATGATCAGCATTTAATTTACAATGAAAAATAAGGATAATTTTACATCTGAAAACGGGTGAGGAGGTTAAAATAACACCTATGTGTACGTTAGACGACAGGCTAGTATCCTGTCACTATTATACCTGACAACTTAAAGCCTAAGAAACATGCAACAAGTGGCTGCGAGACTTGAAATAGTCTACGTAGCGTTTTGAATGCTCTGCCTACCACATTTGGGGATACACGCTTAACATAATTATATATGTGTGTATTTAGGTCATCTAGGGCTAAATGTAGACCATCTTGATTATTTTTCCATCTGTAAATATTTAAATCCTTGCTTCGAATCTTTCCCAATCGTCAGCCACGCCTTCAATTTGCTGAACATCACTTAATCTGACTCATTAAGAATTAATCAGTTTAATAAGCTGGTCTTTGCGTCCGTCGCTTAGGGCACTAATTACGAGTCGACACGAGAGCTATTACTTTTAATTAGATTAGTGTTTAAGGGATAGTGGGCAGGTGAACAGTTTATGTGGAATAAATTGCTATTGGGTATCATGGGTACGGTAGGAGACACACATACACACATGCGCGCCGAAACGAAACTTATAACGTAAGTTCTTATAATATAACACGCTACCCTATAAGCACTCTATATTCACACACTCAAAACAAGCACTCCGACAATCTTTCCACTGACTCTAAGAAAACTCACACAAGCACAAGTGTTAAATGTAGGTGCAAGTGTGCAGCCCAATACACGCGGCAACCGACGATATAATTATGTCGTCGCGATATGTCGTTACGAGTTATAAGTCGCTGCACGGTTAGACCGTGATTAGGGTGCGGGTTGGTAGGTTCTCTTCTATCAGAGCGAAGGTTTTGTAGCGAGCCTAGCACCACCTATCGTGCGGTAGTAGAACTTCTTCCATAAACGTTAACTGTCAAAATGTTGTATGTACAGTCGCGAACCGGGATTGTCGAGCCACTTACCAATGTTCGTAACTTTGTCGTGTAATACTAATCCAATAGCTAACATCTAGTCGGTCACATCGGTCATTGACTACACATCTAAATTGCGAACAGTGGCAAGTGGCTCAATAATTCCGGTTCATGACTGTACATCGCGCTAGCGAAGTTACGAATATCGGTTCCATAAATACAATTTCCAACTTTCTCTCTGAGGACTTCGTTGTCCAGGCATAACATCTGCCTGGAGAGAAATCTTTCTAATGGAGTCTTTCCCACAGTCTCACGGGGGAATAACAACGCTTGGGAATTTGCACCCCAGGCAACAACGGTTTACCTATTCACTTATCCTTACTAATATCATTAATCGGAAAGTAAGTTTGTTTGTTTGTTTATTTCGCTTTCACGCCGTAACTACTGAACCGATTGCTTTGAAATTTTGCAGACGTAAAGATAGAAGTCCGGATTAAATAATAGGGTACTTTTTATCCCGGAAAAAATTGATGTTCCCGAGGGAATGTTCGCTTTATACCGCAACACAACCGAATTCCATGCGGGCAAAGCCGCGGGCGGAAAGCTAGTGGATAATAAAACATACATACATCACGCCTGTAGTCCTAAACGGGTCGGCAGCGCACACTAAATGTTACATAGTGAAAACCATGACAACTTCACGCTTCATAGCTACTTTTAACATGATTTTAGAATCAAAAGCATAACATTGAAGGTGTATATTAGTAACAGTTTGCTTGCTTTTTTTTTGTTAACGGAACACTTCGCTAGCCTGTCGCCTAAAGGATACCTTAACCTGTTACCTTAGTCGCCTCTTACGACATCCACGTTAGCAATGAAGAGATGTTATTCTACCCACACAGGACTTCTAACCATTTGGAGGTAATGGTACGTAATAAACCTATGTCGCAACGACACGTCGTCGGCTCCGAACTCGCACCCAATCCCGACAGTGGAGAGGCGAGCACACATCGCGATGTGTCCTGCTGGAGAGCGCCCTCGCTTCAAGTGCCCGTCAACAAGGCACTCATAACTCAGATGTCAAAATTATACTCCTTTTGAAGATTGGGGAGGATGTTCGGTTTATTGACTTGTGTTTTAGGAACGCTTCTTTTGAGGTTTGTTCGCAAGGTGTTACCAGCGGTAACTGATGGTGAGTGGTCATGATCGACAGTCCACATAGACAGGTGAAACGATGGACGGATATTTTCCTGTTACTTTTAGAGAATTACAACATTTAAAAGTCAAGTTTACTTAACTCCTAAAATGCCAAAAACGCGTTTGTAGCTGTTGTGTTGTGGGTTGTGGGAGTCTATGGCTGGCGGTGATGATGATGACTTTCTCTTACCTACACCGGAGCACAACAATGAAGCAAAGCAGAGGTCATCAGACAAAAAGGCCATACTCTAACACCGACATGTATGTAGAAATTCACGACACGCATGTCATCGTAAACACGGGAATTACCAAACGACCCAAACAGATTATCCGATTACACAATATCAATGGTGCTCCTCTCGAACGAAATAAACTAAGCTTGAGCTGTCAAAATCAGTTGTCAATTTTGTATGGGAAATTTAATAGTTAGTAGACGAGTTTAGTAAGTTATGTTAGAGAGTAACACTACAGGTTAATAATAGTTTCAATCCAAAAAAACAACAAATTCTCAAGCTTATTTCAATAGAGTCTGATGAAAGCATAATGTACATTTGGACCCAAGACTATAGTCAAACTTTCATGGTGAAATAAAAAGAATCCAGGGTATTTTTATAGAGAAAAAAAAGGTTACGCCGTTCTTTTTTTTGTCGGTTATTCAAACGGGTAACATTTATAGAACGAGTGAGCCAAAAATGTTTCGCATTGATTTTGTAGTCTTTCATCTATAACACGTGCCGCGTCGGCTACAAAACAGACACCACCACCGCAAATTAGTCCAAAACACGCGCTAAAATCGACTCAAAAACTCGAATCACCCGTTCTTACCAAAAAAAACACCCTGCGAACATTCTCCAAACGTACGGATTATCTGCGAACAAATCTACATACTTACACTCAATTAATTATCCTAAGTATACCTCCTTCCCGTCCCGGCCAGCTAATTCTCTCGTAATTCACCAACTATTAAATTAACAACCGAACGATCGAGTCTCTCGTTGCCGAGTTACGAGGCATTTTCTATTTCAGAGAACACGGGCCTTTCACACCCCCTTCTGCGTCGCCTCCCAACCACTCACGACATTCAACAGTACAATATACGTAAACACGATATAAGTTGTATAGATACCAAAATATTGAAAACGCACTTTACGAATAGATAACATTTTTTTTCTAGAGCCTGTTTGTTAACAATTGACAATCGAAAGAGATACCAAAAGATGATGAAAAGGGCGTTTGGAAACGTGTATTTCACTCCCCGTGTGATGTTAGACATTTCCATTTCTTTCATGGGTATTTTTTATGGAGAGTCTTAAAATACAGGTTAACAATGTATCAAATACTGTAGACCTCTAGCCTGTGATCTAACTTTAGACGAAGGATTTCTATATAACGTTTCTTGTGGTAGGCAAACCCCGTTTGAGAGTGCAGATATGCTGTTTTCGTACGTTTTCTATCACGTGCCTAAGTATAAAGTGTAACTTTTATTGTATTGTTTGGTTATCCTTAAAAGAAATCCAGTAGCACTATTGTTTAACTTCCCTTTTCCGAACTATTATACAACTTACCTATAGCTACTAAATGGGTCATTGTCATAACCCTAAAAAAACATGTCCATTTGTAATATGTAAGACATTTTTAATAATTGCATTCAATTTACATCATAACTATAAAGTACAGGAAACGTACTAGACTATACTATATCATATTGTCTATAAATGTAATTATTTGTTTAGTTTATCACCACAAATGTAACTGAAAGTCCACTTCGGTGGACTGTCCGGATACCACCTGTTAATAGAATGTGGCTTTAAAAAAATACATCTCTTTTATTATTGTACAAAAATGCCATTTTTCCCTAATCTATGTATGATTTCCATTTAACATTATTAGGATTTAAAAAATTAGATGGAAATAAAACACATTTTTTGCATCATTGAATCTTGTCACAACATTTTTTGTCTTTTTGGTGGACATTACTTTAAATTCTAGAAAAATTAGGGAAATGTCAAATGAATAGACCGGGACATATAATTTAACTCATTCACTATCGTACTATCCCTGTTAGCAGCTATTTTGCCGTGACTTGTGCGCAGCAGACGATATTGTTGTGTTAACAAGAATATTTGGTGGTGTCAATGTTGAATTGTCTTTCCGGTTACTGCTGTATTTTGTAAGTACATCGCTATAAATCCACCAAACGTTTTTAATAATTAGTTAAGCATTCAAACATTGTTAATATGCCTTGCCTTTTGAAAAATCCTTTAAATGGCTGGTGTTGTGAATGATATTGCGGAAAAAGTCTATTCGTTGGACGTCTTTTTGGTGGACTTTTTGTACACCCAAACGATAAATGATTGTATTTTCATTGATTTCTTGTAATTTGGTTTATTTATTTTTTATAACTTTAAAAACTAGCTTCTGATTCCTTTTTTGTTTTATCCGTAAATGACTAGTGACTGAATAGTGAATGCTTAAACGTAAATTCTGTAAAGGTAAAAAAAACTGTAGAAGATTTAAAAAAAACATACAAAATGAGCTTTGGAGGAAAAATGGAATGATGCACGACGATGCAGAGAAAAAATTAATATACAAAAAGAAACTTAAAAGTACATCGCACGCAAAATACCGCTTTCGATTCCAGTTGTTTTAGTACCATGAAATGGGTGAACGTATTGCAGTGAAAAATAGAAGAATGTTGAAAGCAAAGAAACTTACTTACTTAGAAAGAAGTTGATGAGTTCAGAATGCAGCAACCATTAAAAATTAGTGAGTGCAGTCTGTTTGTTGATTGGAAAAAATGTTCATAAAAGTTTACAATTTTTGGACGTATATTCTGAAAGTTTGGGTACGTCAACGTTAAAACCAGGAAGAGCCACCAAACCCCTACTTTCATACATGCTTCTTGAAGACTTGAAGGCTTCCTAGTCTTCGGAGGACGAAGGCATATTTGGTCCACCGAAAAGAATTGTCATTTCGGTAGACACACACAAAATATTTTTTAAATACTTTTTGAATGTATTTACGTGTCTGATTGTTCATGATTATGAGAATATATCATGAACGTTATTTTTATTTAAGATGTTTACCGCTTTTTGTTTTGTTTATTTATTATAAATTAACATAATTAGTCCACTCTGTGGACATATTAGTCTTTTCGGTGGAACCGAAATATCGTTTTTTCGTTTTATATCGTTTTTTTCGAATAATTGATCTCTGAATGATACTCAGTTCTGTTGCAAGTTAGAGTAAGAGTCGTAATATACCTTTGATTTTTATAAATCACATGTTTCATTTTTTGGCGAAAAAAATTGCCAGGCTTGACAATGACCCAAATACGCAGTTTAACTATCTATTGTACAAAGTTTTGGAATGAGTTACAGTACTTATAATATTCTCTCATAACAAGAAGACATCTGTGCTCCACAGTTGGAATACAGACAGGATTTTATTTTGTTAACCCTGTACCGAACCGAACCGTATTTCCGATTCATCTTTATTCTTTTTTAATTTCACTCCATCACCAAGAGCGCCTCAAATTCACAGAGCTCCGATCCGATTGATTAAATAAAAGCAAATCCTATTAAGAAAATTATATTAACGTTCGAAAAGGAATACATATTTCAGTTTATGGGTCCATCCGGGAAATGGGGGAATTCGTGCGTCTGTCGTTCCGCTCGTCCGCCCGAAATAAACTGCCGCGCCTAATAACATGCCGACCTAAACGCGACTAACAAAAAATAAAGCGTAAAAAAGGAGAATTGTAGTCGGGCGACCGGCCAAGCGAGAGCCGCTGAGCTTCCACCAACACCAGGCAGCTTAAGAGGCTTCGTGGATCAACTTACGCAAGCCGTTACATTTGTAAGTAAAGAAGGAACTATTGTCTACAGAACGGAAATGTTTGGGCGCGTTTCAAGAGCGAATTCGGCGTAAACAAGCTCTCCACACTAACAAATAAACACTTCACGTTTTTCGCTCAATTACAGCCAAGCGCTATCGGGTGCGAGGATACGCGTCCTCAAACAGATTAGTTATGAGGTCTGCAAATATATTAATTTGAGCGTTTGTTCCTAGCAAACAGAATAGAAACTTAGCAAATAAATGTTCGTCACAAACTGATCATTATTGCGTAAAGTTTCTCCGTTTTATTGGCGAGAAGTTGCGATCGCTGTGAATGGGGAATCGGGGTTTTAGTTCTTGTATTGAATTAGCGCCGGAGGAACAAAAATAAAAGTCTACGAAATCAGCAACTTAAAGAGTTTTAATTGGTTGGCGGGACGTGACCTGCGTCCGTTTGACCAGATAGACAAGCTATTGTTTGAGTTATAAATGGATTACTTTGCAAAAGGTATTGTCTTCTGTATCATTATTATTATGAGCTGATACGAGTACCGACGGTACCTAGAATTTTGAAATAAGATAAATCTAATTTTCATATGTTATGAGAGTAGTCAGCTCTG
Source organism: Adoxophyes honmai (assembly GCA_005406045.1). Lineage (NCBI taxonomy): Eukaryota > Metazoa > Arthropoda > Insecta > Lepidoptera > Tortricidae > Adoxophyes > Adoxophyes honmai. Next base: position 42,137 of record BHDV01002182.1, on the reverse strand, counting down.
GTACGAATTACTTATTCTTCTATTATTTTTTCATGCAAAAGAAGCTGTTTAAAGTGACATATTGCAAGACTGAATTATATTTTTACTTGTTTAACTCATATTTTCAATCCTATCCCAGAAAGCATCGTAGACAGACTTTGTACACTTCGTTACCTAATTATCTAACGCAAAAATAATACTTTGGAGTATAAATCTCACTCCTTCAAACTTAGACCATCCCAAGCCGCATAAATCCTCGATGCGTCTCTCTCATAAATCACCGCCGGTAAACTGTATAAAAACCATATTTGGCGAAGTAACACACGGACGCGACGCAAAAACGCGTCTCCCAGCTTATCGCTGCGTCGCTGAGAGCCCATTTGAAGTCCGACGGGAGACGCGATTGGACGATACCTATCAGCTGTGCTAAGACTGCACCTAGTACACAAGTAAGACGATATGCCTTGGTACACTCTAATAATGTTTAACTTCTGAGATGTGGATAAACGCGCACTACGTGCTACTGCTCTTTCCGACAAACCGTTTTACCACGAGCATGCTGTGTTCCATCGCTCTTTGACTAACATTAAATTTAGTCTCATGACAAACTAAGCAAAAACTTACGATAGCACAAGTCCACAAAAACATTCCTAGACCATAACGGTAAAGCGGTCCCTAATCGTTATCTTTTGCATCAATGTTTCAACTAGGTATGCATCTCACGACGAAAAGTATCTCCTAAGTTGACTCACGTAAGGTTCGCTAGGAGAAGGATCGGTGATAATGCAGCTGGACTTAGGAAGACAGCCGATAAATTGATACAGAAATTGAATTTAGAAGTCGAACGAGTCGCCGGTAATCTTCAGGGAGCGCGGGACTTGTTATGCCAGCTTTACACTCGTGGCGCGAACGGCCACTGTATGTCATCTCTACACTCGCGTGTGACGTGGCTACTATCGAAGAACGGTGCAAAGTCCAAACGAGAAAGCCTGAACAACATTATGTCCACCGGCCACAGCTACAAAACCGCCACCGGCATATTGTCTGTAGTATTCAGACATTTTATATGGCTTCGCCCCACACGGTTGACGCCGGTGGCCGCCACACGCTACAATCGTCGCAGCTCGCTTCTAGTCGCCCGCGCTGGCCACTAAACGGCTGTCTGTACTTAAAAAAAAATGAAAGTTACTTCAGCTAATTTTGTGGTTGTGTCTAGCTTCTCATGGCGGCGTTTGTGGCTGCGGCCGGTGGCCTGTGAGCGGTGGCACTTAATGTTGTTCAGGCTTTCTCGTTCACTTCGCACTGTTCCCTGTCACAGTCGGCTTAGCACAGCATGGCGCGAGATAGTCTATATCTGTCACTGTCTAATTAGAGACGTCAGAATATGACGGGTAGACTATCGCGCGCGCAACGCGGCTAGAATGTGTTACCGTACTAAGCTTACAGAGTCACGTCACACGCGAGTGTAGGGGTGACATAATTTTAAAATAAAAGCTATCTCGCGCCACGGAGCGATCACACGCACCTTATTTCCGAGTGCTTGCGTTACCAGGAAGTAAGGACCGCTCAGGAGAAAGATCTTTACGGCGACTGTCGAAGGCGCCCAATTACTTTGGCTTATTGAAGCAGAAACAGGGATACCGGCGAATGTTAGCTTATTCCAGCGGCGATTAAAATACAATCCAATTTGGCAATGATCAAAGATCAAAACGAAACTGATGTTTTGGCAGTCCGCAGATTGCTAGGAGAGTGCGGGAATTAAATAACTGTTTATTACAATAATGTGAGCTAAAAAATGTTTTGTACGAGATTCTGTGCTGAGTAAATGTGTGGATGAGTTTAGCGGACTCGGATAGAAATGTGTCAGTTCAGCGGGCTCGGAGCTTAGTTAACATTTTGTTTTTCTGACGGTATGCACACACCCAGAGGTAATTTTGTGATACTAGACAGAGAGAAGTTATAATGCCTCAAGTGATAGTAATTGTGCCAGCAGCTATCTTACCCCCACGCTGGAACACAATAACACGAATACTGCTGCTTTAGTTTGGGTTAGGTGGTAGTAGCAACATGTACGAACTCAGGGCGAGATTCTGCCGCTAGTTTACTCACGTCCGAATATTCAATCCATCTACAATTATGGCTTTCTAGAGATAGAAAAATGTCTAACGACGTCGAAAACAGATCATAAAGTTAGTTTTAACGAGTTTGTCCGAGTGAAACGACTTTTAATCTGAGAATTGTTACCAAAAATGGAGACCATTTGAAGATACTCTCTGAGTTTAAGACGCGGGAAACTATTCGATTGTTTTTTTTTTTTTAATTTCCTTTGATACTTGACGCGTGATCATAGCGTGAGTCGTTGGCCTGCATACCAGTAAGTTAATTTTCCATTTAGTGAGCTACTTCTCACACTCAATCTCACAGCAGCATCTCTGATATACTAAAAAAAAACAATTCAGCGACGTAACTAACAATCATCATCATCATCAGCCTATACATATACGTCCCACTGCAGGGCACAGGCCTCCTCTCAGTATGAGAGGGCTTGGGCGATAGTTCCCACGCGGGCCCAGTGCGGATTGGGAACTTCACACACAACGTTGAATTACTTCATCGCTGTGTGTAGGTTTCCTCACGATGTTTTCCTTCACCGAATAGCTCGTGATAAATATCAAATTTGATATCGCACATAAATTCCGAAAAATTCAGAGGTGCGAGCCCGGGGTTTGAACCCACGACCCTCGGCTTGAGAGACCACAGTTCGAACCGCTGGGCTACCACGGCTATAATTATGTAACTAACAATGCGTAATGTTTATGTATGATAAACACACGAAACGTTACATAGTCAAAACTATGACTGTTTCACGTTTTACAGCCACTTCTAGCATAATTTTACCAAAACCTCATTTCCTTAGTCACCTCTTATAACATCCACAGAAGAAACGGATTCTATTCCAACATCACACAGACATTGGTACCATGCACGATAGCAAAATGTCGCAACGACACGTCTTTCCCTCATGTTAGTTGCAGTCGTTATTTTCAAACACGACAGCAATGCAATATTACGCTAGTCAGTCTAATAATTATAAGTCAACATTACGCCGTAAATTGTCGGTCTAACAATTTACCCAACTCACCCCAACTGTGGTGACACACAAGTGTGCATAAAATATCAAAATTAATTTTAATTGAAGATTGAATGTCACTTTCATCCTTACACATCCCGTCCTGTAGTATTGTCGCAGCGACAAGTCGTCCACCGCTGCGTGTCGTCGGCAAGTGCGTCGCGAAGCCACTGGCCCGCGTGTACGCTATCGCATGTGAGATCTACGCGCCGCTTTCGAAGGATTTCTGAATGATTTATCGCATAGCGTGTTACGGCCAAATGTAAATCAAACAATGTAATGGGCATGGTTTGAATCAATCGCAGCGGGTTTTAACGGCTAAACGTTGCGTCAGTGTCAAAATGACTGATGGTGCGTTGGCATTTGAACTTGGTTTTTATGGTTGTCGATAAAAGGTAATTTTTCATTGGAATGTTTTTATTATCTACAGTACACAGATGTTTTTGGGGTTCTGTACCCAAGGGGTGAAAACTGTCTGTCTGTCTGTCACCAGGCTGTATCTCAGGAACTGTAAGAGCTAGGCAATTGAATCGTTCAGGGATAATATATTTTGTTGCTGCTATAACAAATCGGCTGTCCCAAATCAAAACCCAGTAAGTCTCATTAGAGAAATTTTACAGGAGAGGCAAAAAACCATTTCGACAAAAAAATTCGCACATAGAAGTGTTTTTCATCCGAGACTTGTTTTGGATTTAAAGAAGTATAACTTGCTTTACAAGATGAAATAGTCAAAGTCTGTTTATGTTTATTTAAAACCTTTTTATGTGCCTTACTAACGAAAAATTACAAAAATTTGAGAGAAATGTTACTTTAATACCAATACAAAAATCTAGCAAGTCGCCTCACTATGATTTTGAATTGATTCTTTTTGTGGTTTGAGCCTAGATTCTTGACATACTAAGCTAGCAAAACCAGAATTAGGTAAATTGATCAGGACTTTTATTCGTATTTATAGAAAATTTATAATGTTGCAATCTAATATTAGGCAGGTAGGTACTTATCCTTATCTGGGAATTCTAAAAACCTCGAAAAGACTCAAGATTGACTCAACCAATCCTGAATAATTTTTAATTCATTGATAAACATTAATTACTAGGATCATAATGAAACAATTAATAAATATAGAAAAAAGGAGTTTAATTATTAATCAACAATTAAGCATAATCAGGAATTAACTCGCCCCCGGTCTGGAGATCAATTGATTCATCATTGATCGGTAGTTGAGGCCACAAATCACATCTTGTTTCTGGTATGAGAGGCAAAAGTTTTGAAATTATATGTTCTTTTTTTCGTGCTGGAATGGCTCGAGATTTTGATACTTCATTGGGAAGCTCTGTCACTTTGTAGATTTGGACAGGAAATCTAACTCTACAAATGGTTCGTTATATTGTCAAAGTAATCCATAGAAGTTTCATTGCTATAGAAAATATTTTCGCAAAAATCATTTGTGTCTAAAAACCGAGAAATCATTCCGTTATCAAGGTCGGGAACATAATCTGGATCTGCAACTGAATCATCATCACTGAAATCGCTGGACTGCTTATTGTCTCTCTAAATACGCGGTATTTCTGAAAATTCATGCTGAGTGCAGAGAGTAGAAGGTTGTGCGCCAAAGTTAGTAGCATGTGGGGCAAAAGAGTTATCTTAACTTGAAGTAGAGGTTAATTGTAGTTTCTTATTATTGGATGCGATGTCGTTTGTTACAGTCGTGCTAGGACAAAAAACAAAATACACACATAGTCAGATTGGTTAGTCAAGCAACATAAAGCCAAGTAAACCTAAGTTACAAGTACACATAGTTGAAATTGTCTGTTTTATATTCGAAGTATCTATGTCTCGTTGGCATTATAAGTATTGCTATGGCATTATGTTGCTGACTATGTATTATACCTCATAACTCCACAATACATATCAACGGCTCCAGAAACCATAGACAATTTGCTGTTTATTGGGATAGAAACGCATCAATGATAGAACAATAAATTTCAAGTTGTTTACGACATCTTTACTATAATAAAAGTAAAGATCGAACAAAATATGTTAAAAAGCGTTTTGAAAGTGTTTTCACCTTCATCCAAGCCCAACCATAACTTAAAAAAATGAAAACTGAAACACCCAGTACTACTCACAGGCTAAAAAAATACAATATTACCTACCTTTTAAGAGTAGCTGCCAAAATTCGACTCAATTGATCACTTTCGTTCATGATGAATGCGTCCACGCAGTAACGCATGCTACGACCAACAACAAATTTCAAGTTTGAACTTGTTCCCGATCCCTAATCGCAACAGGCGCGGGCGCGGGAGCGGGCATTTTGACCGTTAACGCCAACTTCACTCATTACCTATATTGACTTGCTAGGTTTTATTACTAACATATTTGAATTCCACGTTCAATTCTTCGGCATTTTTCAATTCAAAAACCTAGTATGGGACTATTTTGGAATTTAAAAACCTAGTAAGTACCGTTTACAAATTCAAAATCCTAGTATATACCACATTTGCTAGGTTTCTAAGCTTGGAAATGTTACTTACTAGTTTTTTGAACTTGGTATTGGCAACTATAAAGTGCACTTGCTAGGTTCGATGGGTCTCATAACTTCGCTTCTAATTGTGATAGGAATACAGGTGTTTTTGCATTCGACGCAGCGCAAAATTTGGGGCAGATTCATCGAAAAAACGGAATTTGCCAAAAAGTGTCCCTTGCTAGGTTTAGATTTGGGACAGCCGAAATACTAAAATCAAAATAATAAGTATAATTAAGGGGGTTTCCCATAGGAAAAACGTGATATTTTGGCCGTTTTTGGTAGTCACCATTCTGCGAGCTGTATCTCAAAGACCGTGATAGTCAGGCAATCGAAATTTTCTGAAATGACGTATTTCCATTGCCACTATAACAACAAATACTAAAAACCAAAAAGATATATCAAGGAGGACTTCCACAGAAAAACGTGTTTTTGCTGTTTTTGGTACGGACCCCTTCGTGCGCGAGTCCAACTCGCACTTGGCCGGTTCTTTGATGTTGGCGGCTTGTTATCAATTTCTGGGTACAAATTATTGTGATTGCCTAGTTGGTATAGATTTTTGTCGTGTAGCGACGACCCAGGGCGAAACTTCCCTCGAATTTGTATGCAAATAGTAGTAGTTTGTTTACTGGGTCGCTGGTTATCGCATGAAAATGCTGTTTTGATGGATGTTACATTAACATTTTAATTAAAAGTTGGGAATATTAATCAACTTTTGTGCTGCGCAAATAGAGACACTGAAAATAAAACTATGTGTTTTAACGGATGACGCATTGTGTATATTATTATTATTCTAGCGGACTTCGTTGCAATAATACCAGTATGAATTAATTTCTACATTAATGAAACTGAAACCACTGGCGTAATATTAATTTCTACTTAAAATTTTTAATAGTTAAGAAGCCTTTTAACGGTTTATGTACTTTTTTGCAGATTTAATTACTTACTAATACATATATCTATCTAAAAGAAATCTAATTGTTAGTTGACTCTCTCTCTCTCTCTCATGTTTTCCATTATAGTAATGCTATAAAACATTATAAAGTAAATGCCAACAAATTAAATACACGCTACGCTTGTCTTTTTAAATTAAATTGGTTATATTTTGGTGTTCTTTATTTTACTTCACTTCGAAACGTAACTGCCAATTCATCAAAAGTTTAACTAGAAAAGTTAGTTTGAAAAGTAATTTCTATTGCAACGTATGATCTGCATTCTCGCAGCAATAGTTGAAGTTTCGCAATATTTATTTATTAAACATTAAGTATAGTGAAATTGTTTCGACTTTATTCAGCACAAAGAAAAATAAAAAAAACTTTACTCGAGACAAATAAACGTGGCAATCTACTATATAAAAATAAGTCGTGTTTTCCTTCCTGACGAAATACCTCCAGAACGCACGAACCGATTTGGCCAATTCTTTTTTTAAAATGTTTGTTGAAGTTCAGGGAAGGTTTGTAAGATGAGAAAGTGTGGAAAAAATTAGTGTAACATAGCAAAAAACTAAAAAATCGTTCTCCCATACAAATTTTTCAACTCCAAAAAACAGTAAGCGCCGCAATATTTCATACATCTTACGCGTTTTTGTTAAAATCTTCTTTCTTTAGCTCAAGAATGACGGAAGCGCCGCTGATTTTCATACGTCTCCCGCTTTTTTGCGAGCAAAATAGGTACTTCCACACTAATGTCGTTAAGGCGAAAGTTACTTACATTTCGTAAATAAATTAACCCTTATTCCCTAAGATACGCGGCCGTCAAAATTTATACTGAACTGACAAATGACATTATTTACAGCATATTATCACTAGCCAGCTAGCCACTTGGCCACATAAAACCTATTTGGATATTTAGATGTTTTGATACATTGTTGGTTTATGAATAACTAGCTGTGCCAGCGACTCCGTCCGCATGGATGAGTGACTATTCCCCCCGTTTTTTCCACATTTTCCAATATTTCTTCGCTCCTATTAGTCGCTGCGTGATGTTATATAGCCTAAAGCCTTCCTCAGTAAATGGTCTATCCAACACACAAATAATTTTTCAATTCGAATCGATAGTTCCTGAGATTAGCGCGTTCAAACAAACAAACAAACAAACTCTTCAGCTTTGATTCGTCAAAGAAGATTAATTGTCTTTTTACCATTTACTAAAACGCCCTCGAATAGCGCGCAAAATTAAAAAACACATACATACAAACATATCCTCCGCCTGTATTCCCGAGAGGGGTAGGCAGAGCACATGAATTCAAGAATCCAGTGCCCCGTTTAGCGATTTCAGAGCAACCAGATGATCAAACGTGATACTGCAGTGACAGGTTGCCAGCCCATCGCCGACAATACACTAACCCTTTCCCAGAGCCGACTCTTACGACACCCACGGGAAGAAAGGGGGAGGTGCTATTCTAACCCGGCACCACACGGGATATAAATTAAAATCCATACTAATATTATAAATGGGAAAGTGTGTTTGTTTGTTTGTTTATCAGTCTTTCACGGCTAAACAAAGCGACGTAGTGACGTGATTTTTGGGTGGAGATAGTTGAAGGGATGGAGAGTGACATAGGCTACTTTTTGTCTCTTCAAAACTCCCCATTTCACTAAAGTGAAAGGTGGAAGTGGAGAATACCGCAATTTTCTATGTAGAAAGCTATAAATTGGTATATGGGGTGGGCTATCTCTTCTGTGCTACCCCGAAATTAACGCGAGCGGAGCCGCGGGCAAAAGCTAGTTAGATTATAAAAGAAAAGGATACATAGACAAATATCATGATATTAAACTTTAGCACTTCTAAGTCAACATTTTTATTTTGTCACATTTACTTATTTTTTTAAATAGATACCTCAAATACATGGCCGCAACCATCACGCATAAATCATAAGTCAATTCAAGCTCACCTGCAGCCCAACTAAATCGATCAAGGAAGCAAAGCGTCCATCGGGGATATATCAAGTCGCTATAAACGTAAACTGTTCCACGGTTTTAATTTACGGCCGGAATGCTAAGCGGCCGCTTCCTAAATCTCAGTCCGGGCCCGCTGGCATGACGCACACTAAATAACCAGTACTCAAAACCAGCGTAACTTGGTCTGTAGATTGTATGAGTGATAGAGAATATGGGAGTTGAAGATAAATTGGATCTGTGACTGGAGGAGCCATGGGCAGTTTAGTGTTTTCTTTGGGAAAATTGGAACATTGTGGTGCAGACTGCGCTTGTATTGGCTCGTGGCAATGGGAAACAGGTAATGGGACAAGTTTGATGCGGCTTTTTTAAATGGGTCGCGGCCCAATTCAAGATAAAGGTTTTGATATTATACCTACAGCATGTACTGAAATGCTTAGATACAAATATCGGTTGTAATTTTAAATCAATTTTTTTGCCTACTTCTTTTTAATATGAAAATTTTAAGAAAATCAACGTGAATACGTGAATAACGTGATGGCAAAAATGTGGGTAGTTGTAAGTGCGAATTGCTACCTATGATGCGTCACGAATTGACCTGAAACACGTCGAGCTAATCTCGATATAAAGACGTGAGTGTATTCCTTTTATTTCACTTCGATCCATTACATTTAATTTCTGAGTTATTCAGGCTGTTTATTAAGTCGTAGCTTGCGAGGAGCTACGCGTTTGCTACGCAGCTACGACTGGCGTAGAGCTCGTAGCAGTTTAAGTTGATGATAAGGGTTTTAATCACCAGACCTCTTGCGACATCTACGGAAGAACGAGAGAGATGTTATTCTTAGCCCTACACCACAAGTTGTAAAATAAAAATATAGTATAATTCAGCCTAAATATCGCACCTTGAGAATCAAAACGTCACTATACGAAATATGTCTATTTTGAGTTATCAATGCCATCTAGCTATGGAAGCCGAAAACTATGCAATGCAAAGACACCTGTAGCTCTATCTCTTTTAGATGTTCCAGAGGGCAGTAGTGTCGCTATGGCGTTTGGAAGGGATGTGCGAATGTGTGATCGGAAAAACGTCATTTTTTCATTCGTGACGGGGACGCCGAGCGTTTTGCCTTAGGTTCTATGAAGAAGGACGTATTTTTTTGTTTATGAACAGTTTTCCATGAAAGTAATAGGTAAACTAGTTTAAATTTTCATAGAATAACGTATCTATCAATAACATGTCACTCTTATTTTTCAATTTAGTTAGCAATATGAAATTGTAACATAATGCTATAATGTTTCGTTTCGTTTAGTGTCGATTTTCCTTTGAAATTTACGTTAATATTTTTAGTGAAGTCGTGTTTTTATTATTAATGTGCCACTTTTCGTTTAAAATGTAATACTATCATGAAGGTTTAATTGTGTGTTATCTTTGCTTAGTGTCGTTTTTCCGTAAGTTTTGTCAACTATCCGTATAAGTTAAGCAAGAGCAGATAATATGACCGATAATGTTAAAGTTTGTTTTAAAACTTCATAATCAAAACAGCAGTTTAAAGAAATGAAGTAGCAGAAAAATGCACTGGCCCCGGCTAAAAAGGCTTTATTCCTAAAAATTGGAACTATACTATAAATAGCAAGTTACACCAATAAAGAGATTAGACCTTTGATAATCCATATTTCCTGGTAGTTCTATGTGGCAAACAAAAATATTAATTTTCTAAAAACAAACGAAAGACAAAAAGCTTAGAGACCTCTTTGATGTAAAATCCTATCACAACAATATCATTGTAAAAATTATCTTACATGTTATTCTCTCATACTATGCTTCGTCTTTCTATAAATTAATCCTTCAGTTTTATGATCTAAACTAATACTTTCAATCTCTAATATATTTGAATTTTATTACGTTTTTGTTATAATTAACGTCATATTAATTTTCTAAAAAGCTTGTGATTTTAAGATAATAATAATATAAGTTAAAGCTAAATACATAGTTTATCTATGACAATTGCTTAAAAGTAATACCTGACAGTACAATTTTGTATATCATTTAAAAATGTTACTCAAAACCCGTAAATTGTGAATTAAGACGAAAAGCTACTATTACATATTGTTATTTGTGAATTTTAGTTATGCAAATGTTATTCTTTTTTAGTGTTTAGTTACACTTAATTATGATGATGAGTCATTAACGTTTCCGACTTTTTGGAAAAATTGTAGGGTGACGGCACCAGTTATGGACGGTTTAAGCTGACAAGCACCAGTGATGGACACTTCATTCATAATTTAAAGACCATAGAGTTGTGTATTGATTGTTGTAAAACAAATGACTTTTCCTTCGTGGGTAGTAAATAAGAGTCATTGTCCATTACTGGTTCTATGTCCATTACTGGTGCGGTCACCCTATACTATAACTTTTTAGTATGTTTGTACAAAGAATATTATAAAATTTAGAAGCTGTAGGCTTAGCACAGCTACACGCGCGAGACAACACGCGCGCGGAATAGAATTTACTTAGACGGTGCCAGTGAAAGATATGACCATATCGCACATATCTTTACTCAAACCTACCAGTGCTAATCTGGCTCTTTTTACAGTTTTTATTTGTGAACTTTACTAAAAATACAAAAATTGTTTAGTGAAAATGTACACTATAAGTTTACTGCATGTTCAAAATAGTTATTTTAGTAATCTGTTAGGAAAAATATTAATTTTAACAAATTTTTGATTTTTTTCTACTTACGTTTGAAATTCCATGACGTTTTTCATACTCTGGCACGAAAAATTATGCTTATTATAAGCAAGACTAATAATAATGTTCTTTGCCTTTGAAATGATGAATTTTATTCTTGTTTTTTACTCAAATAACGATAAATTATTAACAATTTATCTCAAAAAGGAAACTGTAGTGTCACTTTTCTGTAAAATGTATCTAAAATAAGTGTAAATTGAAAGTAGAAAAGCGACGTTAAGAGAAAAAAAACGGAAGAATGACACTATATTTTTTTAAATACGAAATTATGAAGTAATTAAGACAAAGAAACAACATTATTTATATTAGATAGACAGTTGGCATGAATAAAGAGCTAATCCAGTAGAAATATTTACCCTAATTAGAAAAAAATACCATTTTTGAACACAAATTCTTTTTCAGATTTTTAAACCCTTCTACTGAAAAAATGCGTTTTTTGGATAATGACGTTTTGATTTTCAAGGTGCGATATGATTCACTGCTAGGCACAGGCTTTCTCTCAGTATAAGAGGGATAGGGCTATAATAGTTCCTACGCGGACCCGATGTGGATCGGAAACGTGAATGTTTATATCATATCAAATCGGACCCTACAGACCCTACAGAAACTACTTAGTAACACTACGCCAGTAAAGCAGCACTTTATTTACCGCTTGAAAATCGCACTCCGCACAAGGATCCGCCGTCAACTGCCTACTTACTTCGAAGCCACATCCTAATTCGCGTCATATCCGATAGCAAAATGGGTGGAAACGACGCCGATTGTGTTATCTAAAATTATACTCGCATTTACATTGTAAATGAGTTGTCTCTGGAATCGGGAAGCAGGCTTATACGGCCGATGCTATCTGCGCCATCAGCATTCAGGGCGCGTGTGTCGCGGCCTAATGCTATAGACTTCGCGGCGAGTCAACAGATCAGAGGTACCTGCATTTTGTAACTCTGGGAGCTGCAGTGCTGTTGTGTTCCGACGCAGAGGGTACAGCTGGTACACTTAGGCACTTGTCCCACCGCTGGCGAGTAAGTAAGCAATAAACTAATAGACTTAGTACTACGTAAAAACGAGTGGGCTAGCGGCGAGTAGCGAGTGGTTTAATTAGAGAATATCGTTAACTCGCCGGGGGTGGGTCAAGTGCATTAGGCGTCTATATTGGCAACGCATATTCAGCCTGTCTCCTCGCTTATCACCAATAGGCTTAGCACAGCAAGACAAGCGAGACGACAAACGCTTGATAGACTATATTTGTCCCTTTCTGAAGTCTCTAATTAGACAGTGACAGGTGCAGTTTATCTGGCGGATACCGACCGGTGCAGGGTCACCATGCGTCAAGAAACTGGTAAATCTGAAACCTATTTTTTTATAAGTGAGTGCATAAGTAAACATGTAAATATTATACCTGCGCCGGTCAGTACCGATCGACACATATTTGTCTGTGCCGGAAACCTGCTTCTCTATCCTGCATATCCTGCAACCTAAGAAAAAAGATGGAAATCTATATATAACGCAGTTTGACACGTATCTAGAGATCTCTCATTCCATTTCAGGTCAAGACGGAAATCCGAGTCAGATAATGTAACGGCTCGCTAAAGAAAAGAGGAAAAGTAATTCACAGTGACGAGAAATACTTAAAAGGTGGACTGACAAGAAATCCCTTTTGAAGTTCGGTTTCCTCACATTGTCTGCGGACTTTTAAAATAAGCTTTTGACGAAGATATTTCACTTTTGTTTAATATAAAAGTGTTTACTTCGAACCTGGCTGGAGTCAGATCGCGAATGAAAGAGATACCGTTATCAGTGGCCATAGCGGCGTCCTATTCACTCGCTAAAAGAATTCAAGTGTTTGGCGACCCCGTCCATTTATCAAACGCGTTTGGCGAGTCGCGGCCGTGAACGCGGTACAGTCCACCTTATTTTAGAAATATTTTCGATAAGAACGGTTAGGTCATTGCAAAAACTGCGGCATAAGAACAAGACTCAGTTGAGTTGTAGAGGTACCATCGCAAACAGGGATTATTGAGCCACTTACCTATGTTTGTAATTTGGTCATGTGTAATACTAATCCAATAGCTGATATCTAGTCGGTCACATCGGTCATTGATTACACGTCTAAATTGCGAACAGTGGCAAGTGGCTCAATAATCCCGGTTCGTGACTGTACACGCATGCATCACGCCTGTTTCTCAAATGGGTTAGGCAGAGCTTACAAAACATTACATAGTCAAAACCATGACTATTTCACGTTTCGCAGCCACTTTAGCAGTTAACTTATTTTAGGTTCTAATAAGTAAAATAGTGATGGGTTTCTAACCTGTCGCCTAAAATATACACCTTAGTCACCTTTTATAACATTCACGGAAGGTTATTTTTAACCGACTTCAAAAAGGAGGAGGTTCTCAATTCGACCTAATTTTTTTTTTTTTTTTTTTTTTTTTTTTTTTTTTGTGTGTATGTTACTCGATATCTCGGAAACCCGTGAACCGATTTTCAAAATTATTTTTTTTAATCGAATGGGTATAACTCGAAATTGGTCCCATTGGCACGAAATCGGGATCTGATGGTGGAATCTTGGAGAAATCGAGGGAACTCTTCAAATGTTATAGGGACATGTACGGCGTTTTCGGTAATTTGTTGATGAAATCAAGAATTTACATTCAGTAAATAGGATTTGGTGTAAGGAAACTGATGATGAATACCACAGATGGCCACTAGAACTTTACTTCTGAACGACCAGTGTTTCGATGTTAGCGAATAGATGTGCCGATTCGGATAGTTATTATTAAATTACTAGGTGGAAACAAATGTACATGGTGCTATTGAATACGGTACCATACAAATGTACATGGTGCTATTGAATACGGTACCATAAAACTGGTCTGATGCTGGAACTGGAAAGTACCCTACAGAACACGGTCACCAAACGACGTAACCAAGTCGTGTTTGGTGTTATTGGAATTGTCCAGACAAGCATTCTGAGTACAGAACAATAATGATCAATACTGATGATTTTTTTATAAGAATATTGCGTTATGTAGGTACCTACACTAGAGATGTATATTTATGTTTACTCGGGACTTAATCAAGGTATGTTTTAATCGAGAGGTAATTAAATATGAGTGAGAATCACGAAAGTTTAAAAAAACACTAAAGATGTAAAATCCTACCAACTACTTTTTTTTTATTTATTTATTTATTATTTATTCATGTTTATTGTTTTTTTTTCCTAAAACTTCTTGTTGGGCACATCAAACGATGCTATGTACGCACTTACTGTTGATATTTTGCTAAGGGTTTGTGGTGACATTGGTTTGTGGAAATCGGATCTTTGATATAAATGGTCAAATATTAGGGAAGACCTTGCACTCCATATTCTAATTGCCAATCGAAAAAAATCGAAAATGGCGGCACATTCACTGCCTAATAATCGACGAAATTTCAATGGTTTCGTATGAAGATTTGCGAATCATTAACTTGCGTCTTCAAAAGTATAAGAACAACAATAAATTGTTCGGAGGAGTCTACCATACTTCTTTTTTTAAGTAATTCTTATTAACGATCTAATTGAATTCAAGATTCGTTAACATTCTATAAATCTAAGTATACATAGACAAATGCTTTCAGTGTATAATAAATTTGAAGTCGGTTTTTTTTTGTTTAAAATTATATTATTATTATAAGCCTGGATTTATATCCCACTGCTGAGGAAAGGCCTCCCCCATTATTTATTGAAAAAAATGTAAAAAGTTGTGGAATAGGTATTTTATAATTAAACCACTATACTTTACGAATTACTATCCCTGACTTAAAAAAAACAAGTGTCCAGCTCTAACCAATTCTCTGTTAGTCTTTCCCACAGAACCAATGCACGGGAAACGTCAGTGACATCGTATCAATTAACAAGAAAAATCGAAGACTGTTACGTACGACGTGTAGAGATTAATTTCTTTGAAAATTTTCTATGGTGGGTCATGACTCATGAATTATTAAGTCTTTAACCGATTATTATGAAAAAAAAAACTAAATTTGATGGTTTGTTACAAAAATATGGCAGGCCCAGGATTTTCTCTCAAAGTGGACTGTACCCGGTTATTGAAAGCGTCGAGTGATTCGCGGAACTGAAAAGTTTCCTTTTACAGGAAAAAAGGCAAAGCCAAGGACCGTGAGAGTCGGCGGAGCCCCGATCAATGCAGGGGCACGGAAGACTGCCTCTGTTTATTATTTTTTCTTTTACACTTGCCATAAGTTTGTATAATACAATTTTTCTTGAGATTTATGGCCTTCTCTAACGGCAAGTTCCATTTTTTTATTTCTATTCGCAATCCTGCACGATATTCTCAGTTACCAACCTGTGAAGTGTGTTTCATAGAAAAACAAATACGAAGAAAAGATCACTTACTTTGAATTAAAACTGTTCCGCACAGTGAATAATGGATGCCATCTTTTTTTTGTTTTTTACCCGCTGCTGGGATCATGGCACAGTCAATACGTAGAAAGTGTTTTTGAAACCCGTAATTATAAGTTGCGGAAAGTTTCAATCGAGTAACGTTTAACATTACAAACAGACTATAGTCTGACAATGTAGCAAATGACGAGAATGAGGGGCGGTGAGGAAATAAAAATATGGTAGCTTGTCACGAAAGTTTATGACAATACTTAGAGAGTTTCTTTACGTGTACCTTTAATGGATTTTGAGATTTTTGAGTTCGTTATTATTTCTATTTCTTTGAGAACAATACTGAGTTAAGTATCTTGCGACGCATTCTTCTTAGCAATCATGGTCTTTGCGATGCGCTGGTAAACTCAAACAAAAGACATAAAAGAGGCCTTTAGAGGTCCTACACACACACACATCGCACCTGTATTCCCAAACTGGATAGGCAGAGCGCTAACGCTACATAAACATATCCACACCATAACCTATGTATTTCCTGAGTCGCCTTTTACGACATCCACGGAACATTTGCAAAAGTGTTATTCCAAACCCGACACCCCACGGGAAAACTACTACATGTCATATTTTTTGACTTAGATTTTGAGCCATCAATATTTCAAGCTACAAGCACCACTACAAGCTTGTCGTGCTAGCTTGTCGCGACTTGTCGCAGCTCGTCGCGCGACGCGGGGTTAATTGAGCGAGTAACCGAATGAATTATTCAGGCTGCGACGCGGCGCCTCGTGTAAACATGTCGTGGCTTACTTATTTGTAATATCGTTGGATTTCTTCATTGATCTTAGCGTGAAGCTGTATTGGTATTTGTTGTGACATGATGTGGGGGAAGAGGTTAAGAGTGGAGTAGGGATGTTAGGGTGGTTTTTAAGGGCTACAGCTAAAATAATACATTTTAATACATCACACATAACATACACCACGCTTGTATTCTCAAATGGGGTGGGCAGAGCACACGAACCGCTATATAGACAAAACCGTGACTATTTCAGGATTCGTTGCTACTTCTCGCATATTTTTTGAGGTTTAAATTGGAAGGTGTGCCTAGTAGTCGCGCGGAAAGAGCGGCTGCACGCAGTGCGCGTCTGTCCACTGCCGTGGCGCGTAGCTCCAGATGATGGATCACGGATTGATCCGAAACATGTCGAGCTAATTCTCGGTATATACAACGTGAGTAATCCGTTTCCGAGTCTCACGGTAGTTTTATGTGTAAAATAAGGTACAGTGACAGGTTGCTGGCCTATCGCCTAAAATACCCTTTAACCTATTTCCTAAATCGCCTTTTACGACAGCCACGGAAGAAATGGAGAGTTGTTATCTGAATCCAACACCACACCATCTTTCATTTATTAAAAAAATCTTGACTAAAACCTGGAGTCCTCACTTTACTTAACGCTTCAAGTTCAGCTGCTACGCAAGCAACCTGCCAGTAAATTTGCTATCGCCTAACTGCAGTCGTCGCGACTTGTCGTGCGACAAACAACCGCGATAAAAGCGATCCAATCAGCCGTCGGTGCTCCAGTGCATAAAGTTCGGCTTTCATATCCCAGCTTATCGCGATGAAGCTTCCGAGATGGAAGGATGAGAGTTCAAGGAGTTATGATGGCATACTGTATTGTGGTGTCTTCAGTTTAGTATATTAAAGCCACATTTTTTCCGTGTGGGGTTGGGTTTAGAATAAAACCTCTCCATTTCTTCCTTGGATGTCGTAAGAGGTAAATTTTAGGCGACAGACTAGCAAGTGTCACTATTATAGCTGGAAATTCAAAATCATAAAATATGTTAGAAGTAGCTACAAAACTTGGAATAGTCATCGTTTTGTCTATGTAGCGTTTTGTGTGCTCTGCCTACTCCGTTTCGGAATACAGGCGTGATGTGTGTATGTATATGTATAAATTTGATCTGCTTTCAGGTAACCGATTGAGCAGAAATTTAATCCCGGTGGCCCATCCAGGACTGACTTCGCAGGAGATTAACTCTTGAGCAGTTGTTCCGATTGTCTTGAGTACCTACACGCGTCTAGGATGCATGAAAATAAAGTACAGTTACCAAAATCTTCTGGTAAAAAATTGCTTTTGTCGGTCAAGTTATTTACCTAAGTTCTTCAAAGTTTTCTTCGGTCTTATTTTTGTTATTCTACTACCGTGTCTAACTTTTAATATTGATCTTTGCATATTATTATAACTTCTAATTTCCTTATAATTTTAATACCTTCGCAAGCTAACAAACTTACATTAAGACATTATTACATCGAAAAGTTCGCATCCGCAATTATCCCGTGAACTATGTAAGAGAAAATGACAGGAAGGGACGGAACTTTTACATCCGCGATGACAGAGTGCCGCGTGATTACATTCCCGCTAATCGGGAGTCCGGGAAGTCCCGTGGTCCCGCAGTCCCGAGCCCGGGACTGTCATTATGGAGGTTAATAAATTAGCGAAGTTCAATGTCCGGCGCTAAATCATGCTACCGTCCGATTATTAAAGGGCACGGGTTATCGGTAATATTGGAATAGTTTCTAATGTTTTCGCGTGGAATACGATCATTTTGCAATAGAAATATATTTAGTTTTTTTTGTAAAAATATAAAAATATTCTAATGGGGTGATGATTTGACCGATAATGAAAGGAATGGGTTTTAGTAGTACGTGTTTACGTTAACAAATATTTCACCATAGGACAATTACATCTTTTTCTCGGATTTCCAAAATGTTTGCTTAGATTTTCCCAGAATCGACAGCACATCGATTCTATGTAAGGAAGTTTATTTTAGCTGCCTCGTTTACAGTAGTTCAGCCGAAAACATCCCATTTGACCGAACAAGCAATTCGACAAACGACCGCAATTTAATTAACGCGAAACTTTGCGGTGTCATCGTGTTTAGTAAAAACGTTAAACCACAATACAAACCTGTGTCAAATAAAACCCTTTCAACTGCCTACCTATTGATTACAGCAAATCCACAAAGCACACGCTCAGCACGAGTGTCAATACGCCGCCGCACAATGCTGAGCACAGCAGACATTACTTACAGCAGTAAAACTATGTAAGGATAACTTACATACATACATAATGTCACGCCTCTTTCCCACAGGGGTAGGAAGAGACTACTTTGTTCCACTTGCTACGATCCTGTCATACCTCTTTTGCTTCATCCACATTCATTAATCTCCACATACATCTTCGGGTACTCTTGACAGGACCTGTTTCTAAAACGTCCTCGATTTGGCCACGGAATGACCGTCTACGTAGGTCTTCCCCTCCCAATGCACCCATCTATTCCCCGTATAAATTTGTTTAGTAAACCTTCTTTCATCCAACCTCTCTATATGACTAAGAGCTAATTTTTCAATCGCCAGATAAAACATATCTGTCCGATAAATGTTGGCTGTCACTTTTTTTTTATATGACACGAAAAAAGGATAGCAATAATTTTAACAGGCAGATAAATTTATCTGGTGATTGAACAATCGGCCCCAAACTAACTAAGCATAGTTTTTTCTAACCTAGTCACTATTATCCTACTCCAACAATAACGAAACAAGCTTTCCGCGGCTTACATTTCCATTTTTTTTTTTCTCATTTTGGTAACTATGTAGTTTGACAAAATTAAAAGCATAATCGATACCAATTGTTTTAAAAAAATATTATGTACTTACACATTGTAGCGACCCTAGCGCCACCTGTCGTTCATTAGTAGAACTTCTTCCACAAATAATATTGCATACGTCAACTGTCAAAGTGTTCTACAACACGCTAACGAAGTTTCGAAGACCGATTGTCTAAATACAGTCGAGTTCATTAATATAATAATATGAGCAAAACTGAGGGTTCAAAAATATCTGTACACCTTTATGACATTGACAATAAGGTGCATAAGTTTACATATCGTCACTTAGCTAACAATACCGCGTAAGTCAGTTTTGCTTAGTTTTCAGGAGACACAAAAAACTGCATAAAAAAATTATTTTTTACAATACGGGCATGATATAAATGCAAATATTATGG
The DNA here is from genome assembly GCA_005406045.1 of Adoxophyes honmai. NCBI lineage: Eukaryota > Metazoa > Arthropoda > Insecta > Lepidoptera > Tortricidae > Adoxophyes > Adoxophyes honmai. Next base: position 22,407 of record BHDV01002182.1, on the reverse strand, counting down.
GGTATTGAGTCTAGATAAGATGAATATTAAAGTATACATGTATTTGGCTTGAAGTGGTAATTTTCATGACATACGCGGTTTTACTCCAACAAAATAAAGATTTAAGCGGTGTTCGTAACATACATGTTTTAATTATTTTAGCAAATAATATTGAAATATAAAATAAATAAACAATAAATTTTAAAAAGGATTATCACCAGTAACATAAACTATTGTCCTACATAAAAAATTTACTTACACAAAAAGTTTTACTACGACAAAAACTAAAAAATCTTCACTTAATGTATTATAAAATAAAGTGATAGAAAATACCTTCTAACGAGATTAACGAGACTTTTCTTTGGCTTAAATAACTCCATACTGATATATCAATAATACTATCAAGTCCTTTTTCTTAATTTCCAATTTACTCATAATAATTCTTAGCTATCACTAGTGCCTAATGGTAAGTACACTAAACACACCATAATCCAAATTAAATACATACTTACATACATACATACTCTCACGCCTCTACAGGACAGGATAGGTTTGGGAATACTCCCAAGAGGGGTAGGCAGAGCACTTGAATTCAAAAATCTAGTGCAACGTTTAGCAATTTCAGGGTAACCTGATGGTTAAACGTGATGTTGCAGTGACAAGTTGCTACACAACAACACAACACACAACACAAGGTTGGTTTACAAGATAATAATCCAAATTAAAAGACTCAAAATGAAAGTTAACTTATCCAAAGCTTAAGCTTAAGCTTAGTGAAAGCGAACTTATCCAAATAAGTCTTCATAATTTTCAAAAAATAGACACTGACATTTAAATTTTAAAAGGCAACGCGTCGTTTCGGCGTCTAGGCCTTTCTAATCATGAAGGTCATGAAGGTCTTTGCAGGTTTTCCAAAAATAGTTTGGGGAGCTCTTTTAATATTCTGATATTAGTGATATTTATTGGCCGATAAGGCAATAGCTGCAAAGGTTCATCAAAAATTTGCTACACCAAATTGTTTCATCTGGTTTAAACACCCTATACTCAGTAACAGGGGTGTCTCCGGCTATTCTTTATGGACAAATCTTTATAATTTGTGAATTTAAAGTCTGTTATTTTTCTCTGGGACCTAGTATTATTGGCGAATGTATCACACTGTGCTAGTTCCTCGTCTAAACTAGTTTATTCCGGGCAAGCATAAAGGAAAAAACTTCAGGTATCATTTCAGTCTTTGGACTTATGTATACCAGGACCTGCAGATTTATGGTCGTTCATTAATAAGTTTGCCTCTAATTGTGCAGGTTTTGTTAAATCTAATCGTTTTTGTTTAATACAACCATACTTCTGTGTAAGCCTTACCTACTTTTGCAAACCATGGAAAGTACTTAGTAACTTCGCATGGAGTCTCAAATTTTGAAATTTTTTTTTCACCACAGCAAGTCGCGTCATTGTCCACGATCTCGTTCATACATAAATACATAATTCTCACGCCTATGTTCCCAAGAGGGGTAGGTAGAGCACATGGATTTAACAATCCAGTGCCACATTCAGCAATTTCAGGGTAACCTGATGGATTCAGATCTCGTTCATAGTAAGTAAATAAGTAGGTACATATGTGAGTAAATACTTTTTGCACAAAAAGCACGTTATAAAAATACGCTCTAAATAGTACAAAAGGCCGACTTATTCCATAAGGGATCTCTTACCTTTTAGAACCTTTTTCTTAGTTATTTTGTTTTCAGGAGTAAAATAAATTTATACTTTCAAAGCAGCAATCATTAGTACATTTCACCTTAGAAACATTAATTTTACACCAAAAACTCTCCCGCAAATAACGCAGTAGTCAGAAGTTTATATATTATCAGAAAAACAGCTTAAGCCAGCGAAACAAGCACCAAAATTTATAGGAAATACCGCTCAAGTCAACAAAACCATTCATTGCAACACCGCTTAAGTTGTACCATGGTTTTAATTTAATTTTTATGCAGTAATTAAATGTATACCATTATAATATTGTACATTAATTAATTAACTTATCTTTTAGCTACATATTAGTATACAGTCCGTTTGAAAATCTCTACTAATTTAAAAACTATAGACAATCTAATGACTAGCGACGTGAACCATGCCAATTTTCTATGGCGGATTGATGACTTGCGCGGTGTTTGGGCAAGCAATGAGTTGTGTGGTGTTACTATTTCTTAAATAACGGGCTCTAATTGGTCGATACAGCCTCCAGGGTGAGCCCATTGGATGCGCAAAAAAATAATCTACCGATTGATATACAAAACGTCATATGGCCAATTTTTGACTTACGCGGTATTGTTAGCTAAGTGACGATATTTGGCATTTGTCTGCTCATATATCTATGAACTCGACTGTGTAACTTCCAACTTTCTCTCTGTGGACTTCGGTCTCCAGGGAACACATCTGCCTTGAGAGAGATCTCTCTTTTGGGTTATTTTCTACATAGTTTTTGCAACCAAGGAACTTGTATTAAGAGCGTGCAAACAAAATTCGGTGATTTTGATGTTTTTCAAATGCTTTAGAAAGCTATAAATCCTTAAGTTTTTAAAGAAAAACTACTGTAACATATAAATAAACTCTTTTTCTAGGGATTAACGGAAAGAAATATTTTATAAGCAACACAGATTTCTTTTACTTAGCCAATTTGTTGAAGGGTTTTCACAAAAATACGCGTCAGAGCTGTCTTTCACTTGAAAATTTTCCATTAAAATTTACCATAAACGATATAAACTTGTTATTATCTGATAGACAATATAGTCTACTGGGGATTAACGGATTAACATAAATCAAATTATTGGTTTTTATTATTCAAATATCATTTTACATAATTTGAAAGTTGAACCATTACTTTATTTTTTTTCTCATTGATTTTAATGTAATTACAAATGAAACAATTTTATTGTAAATTTACAGAATATGTTTAGTCTAACCATATTTTTTTCATGGCTAAATATGAGTTAATTTACATTTCACGATTTTTTAAACATTGGTCCAAAATGGTCTGTGGTGCCTCTTACCCCTGCCCTGCCCCTGAATTTCTCTTCCCCCACCTGATCTTATATTACGTACGTAAAAAATGTGTGCGCCCTCTTAAGCCTTTCCTTTATTTATTATGCCATGTATTGTAATGAGGAATTTTGTTGAGCATCGTAAAAATTTTCATAATTTCTTATCCTCCCCAAAACTCGTTCATATTCAAAGCCAAATTTTATTTTATATTTATATTTTATTATATTTTGCCGTGTGGTCGGGATAGAATAACACCTCTCCATTTCTTCTGTGGATGAAGACATTTCTTCCTTAAGAGGCGACTAAGGAAATAGTTTTCGGCGACAGGCTGGCAACCTGTTACTATTCTACTTCTTCCATATTTGCAAACCTAAAAGTATGCTAGAAGTGGCTGCGAAGCGTGGTATAGTCATGATCATGGTTTAGTCTAGGTCACATTCGTGTGCTCTGCGTATCACATTTGGGAACGTAGGCGTGACTGTATGTACAGTCACGAACCGGGATTGTTGAGCCAATTTGTTCGCAATTTAGACGTGTAATCAACGACCGATGTGACAGACTAGATGTCAGATATTGGATTAGTATTACACGACCAAGTTACAAACATAGGTAAGTGGCTCAACAATCCCTGTCCGCGATGGTACATTTTATAATGTTTACTGTGGCAACGCCGCTCTATTTACACCAAATGTATGCAGCCGTAAATACAAGGGGAGGTGTAAAGCCTAATGAATTGGGGTGCCCAGGTAAACAGGGGGGGGGGGGCTGATAGATAATGACCGGGGAAACAATTTGCGGCACTTGCTGATCATTCGTTTCCGTCGGCCCCGGGAAACTATTTTAATTTATTACGTGGGGAAATTGTGATTTCATTCATTATGTCAGCACATAAATGAAATAGTTTTACGCATCAAAATACTGTGTTAAATCTAGGAACGTTCACAGTTTTGTTAAAAGTGAAGTAAATTGGATGAACTCTCGTTTTTACATCGAGATTAGCTCGATATCTTTTGACCCAATTCGTGCACAATAAAATGCAGGATTATTGGAGGAAGGTTCGCAGCTAATGATGGGCCACGAGTTGACCCGAAACATGTCGAGCTAATTTCGATGTCCGTAAAGGCGTGAGTATCCGTTTATTTCACAATGAGTAATTAAATTAATTATTTTTGTGCCATAAATACAAGTGTTTACAAACTTACTTAGTAGGCATAGTTTATGGAGAAAAAGTGATAATTGTCTATTTAGCGTTTCATCATAATTTTTCTTTATAAAGAACGAGTTAAAGGGAAGCCATTGACACACACCTATATTGATTATTTTCCAGAAATTCGCAATTCAAGTACAATCTACGACTACTTTCTTCCTGTCCCTGTTGTCAGAACTAGGCTCGCGACAGAGCAATCTCGGAGAAATTGTATTTCCCACATTTGTAATAAAGTAAGGGACTTCAAAGGGAAGGAAATCAAAGCGACCGGCAGCATCTCGAGTGCTGTTATTATGCCTACTCTCGAGTGGTTCTTTGGCGACACAATAAAACAGTATTTTAAAGAGAAATGCTTTTATTTGTCATAGTCGACAGTGAAACGCGAGGAGCCCGGGTCGAGTCGCGGGAGATAAGGGCTCACGCTGGAACAGATACATTGAGTCGTTGTTGAAAAAGTGTTTTTCCTTCGCGGATGGGGCAGCTTTAATTTAATAAAATATCTAATTACATAAGGGCAATGGCTTTTCTTGGGGATATGGGGCGCCGTCTACGAAGACCCAGAATGACCCTGAGCGTGAGTCAAGACCCCTCTCACGAGAGAGGGGTCTTGACTCACGCTCTGGGTCATTGTTGCTGCAAAGGTTGTCCATCGCAGTTCAACGCGGAAACGCGGCTAGCGTTTTCGGCACCTTTGCGCCAGGAATGACGCGGGCCGATTTATTAGATTTTTGCTTGTTTTGTGTTTTTTGTGTGTGATTATTAATTAATCTTTGACATAAATTAGTTTAACATAAAAAATAATGACCATAAAGCAACACTGACCAATTAAAATGGATATCTAAGCTAGTTGGCCATTTGCTTACTAGCATTAAGCAAATTTCCTTAGTCGCCTCTTACGACGTCAACAAAAAGAAAGAAAAAAATATTCGAAACCCGACAACACTCGTAAAAGTGTTACATTGTTAACGTCGCTTTATAGGAAGCCAGAGCTCGACTATTATTCAATTACAGGTCACAGGTCGCTTTGATACAGGTTGTACCGCTGACGCGGTAATGCACTTGGTGTGTTCAGTGGTTTGCGGTTCTGTAATTTATTTCTGTGTTGCAGCGAGAATTTGTAGTTCTAAAGATGAAGCTTGCACATTTTTAAACCTGCCGCTATGAGTAGCTGACTGGTACTGGCATTAGATAAAATTTTAGGAGGAGTTGTTTTCCTTTTTTTTTTTGATGTGCCAGTAATAAAAAAAATGTATTCGCCTACTCCATACTCAAGACCAATACAGGCCTTTAAATTTAATGTAGTACAGAGTTTTACATACATAAATCCATACATATATAGGTCTCATATTTTCCCATAATTTACCTAACGGGCTTATTAGAATTACATAATTATTTTTTACCCAGTCGATATCTCTATTATTGGTAACTTTGGTGAAATACGAACTTAATTTTAATTGACATCCTTCAAAGAAGTATCAAAGTAACATTGAAAATGAAATTTATTTTCCAAAGCTACATCAAATTGTAATCGTACAGAAAGTAAATAGGGATGGATGATTTTTTTAGATATGCTTGATTATTTTTCTAATGATAGGAATAACCTTCTTTAATCACGGGACAAAGTATTAGATTTTTCCGATGCGTGATGTATTTTATAAAAATAAAAACATTAAACAAGCTTATAAAAAATGTCTTATCAGCCGTAATGGTACCGCATCGGGGGCGGGTAAAATGTTTTTATTTTTATAAAATACATCGCGCATCGGAAAAATCTAATACTTTGTCCCGTGATTAAGGAAGGTTATTCCTATCATTAGAAAAATAATCCATTCCCTATTGGTTAATTATCTATGCTTAGGTATTCCATAAATACTTGCGTAGTTAGTCGCAGGTTCAACACACTCTCTGTTCCAATTACATACTTCTTTGTTCTATGTGTAGGGCATAATTTCCCGTACCTAAATCTTAAACGTACAGGAAGTGACAGATCCACGTAATGATAATTCCCTGGAATATTTAAAAGAAGTAATAAAAGCACGTAAATAAATGTGTAAACTAATAATAGGGAAAAATACCCACTACAATACATCGGCATAGATGATAAGAAAAGTCAAATTGCTAAACGCCATTTTGGTTCCCGAGTACCAAGCGTCAGAAGATCAAGAAAGAAAAATTATATTCTTTTGAGTAAAAAAAAAGTTAAAAGTTTTTTTATTGGGAATTAAATTTTTAAATAATATATACTCGTACCAGAGCTATCTATGTGGATTATCACCAGAAGATTTAGTTAGACCCTGTGACATATTTATAAAGCAGTAAATCATCAGGGTGTAGTGAAAATCCACTGCAAGGTACCTCGCGCGGCATCATCAATTCCGTTTAATTTCTAATTTGTCGCCCGGTAGGTGAAGGGAAGCAGTTAATCATGGGGCTATCAAGGGATCGGTAACAGCAGATAAACAGACTTGTGGCTCTTCGATATGCCATGCCATTGAGTTATGGGAGTTGGGGAGTGGGACAACTTTCTTGTCTCGTCCCGTGGAACTTGTGCATATTGTAACTCTGGTTTTTTGCGTGGTGAATCTGTTGTAGGTTTGCTTCGTAGTGGTTTCTGTCTTGTTGAAACGTGCTTGATTAATAGCCAGTCCCAATATTCTATCTATCGAAGATTTAAATTACTAGACAGGATAATGATAGATGACATGAGGGCGATACGTCATTGAATATTGGAACGTGCCGTAAATATTGAAATTACTTAAGCACTTGCAAAGAAAGTTCTATTTTTTTATCTTTCCAGACAATTTCCCCAATCTAAAGAAATTCCACGCAGTTTTTTTTACACAACCACTCAAAAAAAGAATACTATCAACCTACCAAAGTTCTTTAACCCAACGAGCCTCAAAACCGATTGAGAAAACAAGCAACCAAACGCCAATTCTACTCCCTCGACACTAGGAACTCAGCAAAGTAAAGCCTCAAACTACCGCAGTGCCTCAAAAGCTGAAACAGTGTCCCGTGAAGCTCGCGTTAGCGCCAATTCCCCTAAGACCCGACAAGAGTATCAGGTTGGCGTTATTAGACCGAAACAATAGCTCGTATGAGGCGATAACACCTCAATGGGACCAAATTAACCAGCGCGGGTAATTTATTTATGCGAAGCTCAGAATTGAACAATTTAGAGCCCTTTGTTGGTGAAACAAATGCTGTACTTCTGAAAGCGCGATTCGACTTATCGGAGTTTTGAGTTTGCAGGGCTGAGTGGGATGTAAGCAAGTTTTGCGTGGAAAAGGTACTGTGGATGAAAATGAGAGAGAGGCTGACTTATCAAAATTGTTGATAATGCGGTGGCAAGTGATTGTGGCGTTGGCGACTTTGTACCTACAAACAAAGCTAATTAAAAAGACATCCACCAGTTGGTGTTTTACAAACAGTGACGTCATCGCAACAAATGTATGTATACTTAGGTGCTCTGTTTCTTACAAGATGACTATTTTAACGGTCAAATCCTCACGTATTTTTAAGTAATACCCAAGGTATCGCCGCGAATTATGATGACGTTTGAATTGAGAACATTACAAATAACAAAACTTATAATTTCCACATTTACCTTGGAGTTCAAGAGATAATTTAAAATATACATTTTTTTATCTACAGCAATATTTACAGTAATCGGCATCCAAAATGGCCAAAATTACCACGTACTCAGAAGTCATTCAGAGGTCGCGATTAGTTCGCATGATGATGATTGGTCGCGTTTACCGCGAATTGGTTCATTGTTTGACGTTTTTGGCGATATTTTGGCCAAGTTGGATGCCGAGCAAAAGCCAACGGATAAAAGTAAATTATTTACTCTACTGGCAAGATCGCCCTAAAGTTTGAGCGAAGAATCCACCAGAACTCCGTGGAATATCCTCGCTATTTATGGCAGCTGGAAAAGTTTTGTGCTCCCTCCCTTACGTGCAACAAAGTACTTATCGCAGCGTGGACAGTAAATATTCTTATTACAGCAATACTGCCAGCTCAGCACAACGGAGTATCGCGTAAATCGTATACTAAAATAAAGCAGCCGTTTTAATGGCTGGTGTCCAGTGTTATGATATGGAATTGAAATTGTTCACAATGTTTCGGTTCAGGCGTAAGGGTTGTTCCTCACTTGGCACCCGATCGGCGTTGCTATGCCGTTCGACGTTGACTCGACGGTTGAGTTGATTTCTATTGACAGTTGGCTCAATATGACTAAATTATCATTACACAAAGTATTATCAATAGCAGATAATTATTTTAGAGAATCTGTCAGTATTTGATGTTAGATCCGATTACTGTTTTGCAGTGAGACTGCAATTGTGAATAACTTTTACATACGTCAAGCGTACGTAACATTTGCCTTTTAGGTGATAGACTGACTAATAATCGGTTTGCTCTCCAATCTCGTCTTAAAACATTTAGGTACTGCCAGCTAAGCACGACAGGGTGCAAGTAGAGATGTACGCGAGATATGCTATACCTGTCCCTGTCTACCCAGAGACGTCAGAAAGTGACATGTAGTCCATCACGCGCTTGAAAAGACTCACGCTGTTGCTGTGTTAAGCCTACAGGTAAATACTTTACATGTCCGTTTTTCTGTCTTTAGCACTATTTACTAAGAAAAGATAACAGTTTTACTTTTAAGTTTGGCACAGCTCCTCCTTATCGGGCTACAAAGTCGCTGTCGCCCCGGACTTTACCAGGCCAGTCGGTGCGAGTCGGGCGCAAAGTGGGTTCATGAGTTACGACCCTAAGGGCGCTTGTCCACTACCATGAATTTTACAGACCGGCTTTTAACTTAAGATCTCGTCGCGCTACCTCTTACATTAAATAGTATTAACGTGAGCGGGACGGTGCGACAGTAAAAACTCGGACGGCCGGACCGGAAAATTCATGGTACTGCACAAGCGCCCTAAGGCAACGCCGCTTCCGTCCGATACCGCGGGTCGCTGGTTTTATTTCTATTATTTCACAGCGATGCTATCGCGGAAGTGTGCCTTTGTTCATTTGCTGGACGCGATGTAGTGTCCAGCAAGGGACTGCTTTCCGGTGACACGAATGGGACACTTTACGACGTTTAGGAAATGTTTGGTTTATTTTGTTGGCTAGTTACGGTGAAAAGGATTTCGGGCGTGTAAGGATGTCAGTTAAGGCCCAATCAGACGGTTCATTCGGATGAACGTTCATCCGAGTGATTGCTTCATTTTTCTAGTGAATTCATTCGACAGTTTTGTTTCATTCCGTGTTCAGACGTGTCATTTCGAGTGAATAGTACCGAATGAAAGGCGAAAATGAAAGAAAAATGAACCGTCTGATTGAGCCTTTAGATATTCATTATTTTTTTCGGGTTTTACATACATCACGCCTGTGGTTCTCTAATATGGTATGTACATAGATCGTTCTTTAACTTTAGATTTAAACTAAAATGAAAAAAGTACAATTACTAACAGGTTGCTAGCCTGTCGCCTAAAACATACCTTATACTCTACATTAACCTGTTTCCTTAGTTGCTTCTTACGACATCCAGGGAAAAATGGATAGATGTTTAACCCGACACTACACGGATTATAGTTAAATATAAACGTGTGATAGTCTCATACATACAACTAATGAAACTAACTAAGTATTAGTGGGACCGATACATTAGTTTACTTTAATATGTGGGAAAACGCGTTTTAGCTATTTCTGAACCGATTTATTTATGTAACAACAAAATCCTTAATATAAAATAACTTTGATAAAATTTGTTTTCTAAAAGCGGATTTTCTATAATAAAATATCTAAAAAATACAAAACTCAAATCCTACCTATGAAATAATTCCGAGCCAGACAAAATCTCGAAAACATTTCCAGAATCGGAGAATAATCAAGGCAACAAATTAGTTTCAGCGGCATTACGCCTTATAGCTAATTAATGAAGTCAGATTGCCCGTTGATGGCGCTGGGCATTTGGCAAAAATTGCCCGCCGCTTTCAAACAAACATTAATATTAATTTGCAACAGGCGGCGCGGGGGCGGCCACGTTTTTCGATTTTAATCCCACGGCAGTCGGCAACGCGGAGGCCCACTCTGTAGTTTAGGCTGGTTGTGTCATGGTGACAGGCTTTTATAATATACTAGCTGTGCTCGCGACTCCGTCCACGTGGAATAGTGACTAATTTTCCCATTTCTGCCACATCTTTCAATGTTTCTGCGCTCCTATTAGTCGCAGCGTGATGTTATATAGCTTAAAGCCTTCTTCGATACCTAAATGGTATATTCAACACAAAAAACCAGTAGTTCCTGAGATTAACGCGTTCAAACAAACAGCTTTATAATGTTAGTATAGATTTCATATCGAGGGAGCGTTTTTCAACGTGCGCTGCAGATAAAGGCGAGCGAGCTGCTGTCAGCGCTGAACGCTGTGCTTACCGCTCAGCAAAACGCTCCCACTACATCAAACATAATTATAAGCCTGTCAGCGTGACACTATAAAACCAACTTTTGGTACGATCTGCCGGCACCTCTTAAAAGGTTTATGGCTAGAAGCTAACCGTAGAAAGAGACCACAGTATTTTGTACGCCTAAACGTGTACGAGAACCGACCTTCTGTATGTAAATAATACTCAGACCTGTAGCGTTATGTAGCGGCTACCATAGGAATCAACACGAATTCTGTTCATATTTCAATAAACATGAAGCTTGCGAGAGATTTATTGATTACAGTTACAGCTGAAAGGGTTAGAAGTATGAAAGCAAGATGTTCTTAAATTGACACTCAATAATATAGGGTCATGACAAGCAACTAATGCACGTCGTACACGGTGACTTTTAAATTTCACAGCCTACTAACGACAGACTAAATACGAGACCATTTCGTGGTGGCATTTTTACGACATGGTAACAATTCTTTACTACAAACTAGTTCGGAACATGTCAAGCTGAACTGCTTTGTTGTGGGTAGAGCTGCGTGAAGAGAAGTGTCCGTTTGCATTGCAACTCCTCGATTTATCTGCTAAACAGTAGTTTATAGCTCCCGCAGATATATTCCTGCCAGGAAGACAGTAGTTATTTTATTACCTTATTATAAGTAAAATTACTGTCACAACTTTGCTTAACGCCAGCGCGGATTTCAAACTAATTTAGTATGGTTTTGTTTTCAATTAGATTCAGGATTAGAAGGTATTATACATTTTGTCACAGTTTTTCCAAGAAACAAAGCCTTTGTTGTTAAGATTGCGAATTTAGAGATTATACTGTCAAATGATTTCTTAACCATTTATATTTTTGTGTTTTGTGTTATGGTACTTGCATACTTCACCCTGCTTATTATCCGTTCTTGTCATACATACATGTGGACTTTCGTGTGTCTCTTCGCCAACAACGTGGAAGGCCGTGTCTGAAGACATGATTCTTGGTTTGACCGCCATCACAGCAGCAACTCGGATTGTTGCGTTATTCGCCTTCATTGTGTGAGAAATGTCATACAAACTAAACTTTGATCAAGAGTTTTAATCATTAAACGACCGTGAGACACACTCATCTTATAAAATACGGATAACTCACGTTTTAAGTCGAGTTTTGATCAAGTGGCTATTGAAATATCCAGAAATAACCCAACATAGAGAGGGAAGTGCCCAATGTACAAGTATGGACCCAGGTTCTTTTCCATTCTTCCTCTGCCCGTCCTACCAAACGAGTGTAAGGGCTTACTCTTAAATTTTCAATTGAACCTACCCTATGCAGTGCATTATAATCAACATCAACATCCTCGTTCCTAGGATTTAATAATTTTTTTTCTACTTTCTTTACTACTTTTCCCACGCCAAATGGTAAGCTCACGAAGGCATCTTCAGCAACTTTCTTAGTTACGTTTGGCGTCAAACATCCAAATAAATTTTCATATACGACAGCGTCTGTCAAACTAATTAATATCAAAATATGATTAAAAAACTCGTCAAAAGATTCGCTGTGAAATAGCCCAGTTAACAGCTGCTCTTTATTTGTGTTTCGCCGCGAGCCCGGCGCGGCGCGAGCCCGGCGCGGCGCGAGCCCGCACGCGTCCCGGGCAATTCGTCTTTACCCTCGCCGTAATAGTGTAGTATTTAGTCGTGTCACCTCCCCACTCACTGATTAGTGCCGTGACGAGTATTATTTGCCCGCCCCACACTCGACCCCTAATTCGAGGATTGACTTTTACTGAATTGTTTTGTTTAAATAATAAATGAATGTAATAAAGTGCGAGCGTGAGCGGCGTTTGTTTTTGTTTTCATTTGCTTTTAGCAAACAGAATTGTTGGCTGGGGGAGGAAGCAAAGAGCATTATGTTGTCGTGACAGCGCTTAGCTGGACTTGTTTTGGGTTTTATTTTACGTACCTTTTTGCTTTACTATTAAAGTACCAGTCAGGTCCATGATATTATAAATTATTTGCTCCGTGTCGTGTAGGATTTAGATCAAGAACTAAGTAAGTATATAGTTTTTCGAGGATGTGTAAGAGGGAACTAAGAAGATTAGTAAGGTTTGGTATGTTTCAGGCGGCAGGCTACTGTGCATGACGTTCATCTCTTCTTAACCCCAAAATTGTATTAACAACAGCTACGAAACATGTAAAAGACATGGTTTTGTCTTCGTATTATTAAATTACTTATGTCATAAAAAATAATTTCAATTTTAATTTAAACCAGTTAAGAAATGCGTTTTAAAGTTCAGGTAGAGACTGGTGTACCCACTCTACATCGCCAGTATTAAGATGTAGTCTAAGGGTCAATTCCCACCAAAAGAGCAGCGCAGCGCGGCGTAGCGCAGCGACCCGCTCCGTGGAGAATGCGCGACGATTCCTGCGACTGTTCGAGAAGCCGCTGGAATGCGTAGGAAGTCGCTGGAATTTACATAATTATTGACATATTGACATATGTATTGACAGCGGCCGGCGCGACTGCTCGAGCATCCTCGGGCATTCCTGCGAAGGCTCGCGCAGTCGCACGGCTTCGTTTATGGAATGCGTTGTTATTACCATGGATACGCGGGCATGCGCCCGCATCGTTAGAGTTTCTCATGCGATAATAAGTCTTATTGTAATGAAAATAAAGTTGAAATTCTCATTCCACGGAGCGGGTCGCTGCGCTACGCCGCGCTGCGCTACTCTTTTGGTGGGAATTGACCCTAAGACGAAACACAGATTGCTCTCGCAACTTTCAAATATTCAGAGAACATACAGGCACATCCAGAAGATTTCATTTCCTATGTAAATAGAAATAAAAATAAATGAACTCATGGCATACAAAACAAACAATATTTTCTACACACGAATTGCCCAAATAAATAAACTCCGTGGGACATGGAATTGTTCCACTGACGTCACGGCATGTCACGAGCTAATCGAGTGAACCGCCAACCACTATAACAACAACTCTTGCAACTCTCAGCTACCTCTTAGCGTTAGCTCTCATTATTCTGGTCATTTGCAACCGTAACGCAATCTAACTTCATCGCGAGAATGTATGTTGTTCCCGAAGTACTAGAGGTCATGCCTATCCAAGTTATAACCACTTTTACGTGAGCCGCGGTCCTTTTAAAACTAGCAAATTCTGATGGGTCATGTTACGTTGGACGTTGGATCAACTCATAATTGACCATAAGAACACCTCGGATTATATGCGCTCAGCGACGCATTCTAAAAATTCGCTGTCCATTGCACGCTTGGACTGCATACCTTTGAGTGTTTAACTCATATCACATGCAATGTATTGCAAAATTGTGATGAGGTCGTAAGGGCCTGGGGTTTAGAGGTACGTCTCATAGGTCAGCTGTTCTGGCGAGCTGTTGTGTGCTGTGTGGATAGCATTTGCATGCTGATTGGATTACTCTCACCGGCAGCGGTCAGTGTAACTCGAGTTAAGGACTGGCTGTTGACGTTATTATCCGCCTGGAGTGGTTTACCTGTCAGGCTAACGTGTCTTAGCTGACACAGTCAGAATCAATCCTCTAGAGAGTCTAGAGAGTTGCACTAAAGGAACATGAAGGCTCTAACTTCTGCATAATAACGAATAACTATACTACGTTTTCTACACGAAACCCTACTTACAATTTGACAAAACCATAGCTATTTCACGTTCCATAACCATTATACAGCGTATTTTTAGGTTGCCACCTCGTATCTTTGCCGCTAACGTCGCCATATTGGAAAAATGGCGCGTAAAAGCAGTTTTTTGACAATATCTCCTGTCTGACTCATTTTACGATAAAACAGTGTATTACAAAATAAAACTAGAATTTGTGTCTTAGTGTTTATTTAATAAAGTCAATAGTTTTGGCGTACGAGCGCCACAAAGTACACTTCGCAAATTGTGTTGGTAAGCGCATAACTCAACAACGCCTGGTCCAATTTGGCCAATTCTTTTTTTAACATGTTTGTTGAAGTTCAGGGAAAATTTATACGGTGAGAAAGTATTAAAAATATCGAAAATATTGTTATCCTATACAAACTTTATCGACTCGAAAAAACAGTAAGCACCGTAGGATTTCAGACATCTTACGCGTTTTTGGTAAAATGGTCTCTACTTTAGCTCAAAAAGACGCAAGCGAGCAAAATAGAAGTACCTATTTCGTTCATTATACGAGCACTGAAGTCGGTAAAGTGATCGTTTCTTTCATATTGTTAATGAATTAGCCCTTAGATATTTAAAACTCCCTAAGATACGGCTGTCAAAACCTCTATTGAATGACAAAAGACAAGCTGAGTTTTTCGTGGAGTAGTGCTAGAGTACACTTTGTGGCGCTCGTACGCCAAAACTATTGACTTTATGAAATAAACACTAAGACAAAAGTTGTAGAAAATTGTCTCTAGTTTTATTTTGTAATAGACTGCTTTATCTTAAAATGAGTCAGACAGGAGATATTGTTGAAAAACTGCTTTCACGCGCCATTTTTTCAATATGGCGGCGTTAGCGGCATAGATACGAGGTGGCAAAGTAGAAATTCAGATAGAGCACGTCAAAATCTCTAATATTACCAATTTTCAAAACTCCCGGAAATCATTCCAGACAAAACTACCCAATGATCAGGCTAAATCCTGACATAATTCTTTTGTTTCGTCCACGTTCATGAGTCTCTTCATACATGCTTATTGGTTTCGCGTATTCTTGGCATGACATTCTTCTGACACATCCCCAATTTGATCCGATTAAGTCTTAGGTTTTACGTGAAGTAAATGAGATTGAAGAGTGACGGGTTGCTAGTCTGTCGCCTGAAGCATATTACAGTAGAACCCGCTTAAGACGATTTCTGAGGGACCCTGACAAAAACGCGTCTTAAGCGAGAAAGCGTATTATGCGGGAAAGGGAAAATAAAACATACAACATGTTTTAATTTTGGTATATGTATATGTATACTCCACATGCCAAGCCAACGATGGTAGCTGTTCCTGTCAATAGAGAAGGCGTAAGCGCGGAGGCAAAAAGCCAAGATGGCAGCCTCCGCCGAGGTCAACCCGCACCTACAGCCGGGTCGAGCCAAGCGGTCACCGCCCGCCCCGGAAAGGAGAAGACGGAGCGAAGCTCGGACACTTCTGAAGGCGAGAGAGTGCCGACACAAGAGCTGATCTTGTTCATTCAGGAGATCCAAGCCGGCCAGAACCCAGTAGCATTTCTCTTGAAACGGCTAGCCACTCTGCACGCCTGGAGTGACTAGCCGGCTCAGGACGGCCCACTGGAACACGCCTTTTAAAACCGGGTTGCGACGTCACTGAATGGAGGACCAGAAGTCTGACTTAGCGCAGAAGACGACCAACGAGGCCTGAGGGTCCACTCGGGAGCGGGAAGACCCCGCTGAAGGGAGCAAATGCCTCGAACAGGATCTCTCAATATTGACAATACGAGGATCTTGGCTCGGGGTCCGGCGTATTAAACGGGATGACGAATCGTATTAAGCGTTAAAGAATGTATGAAAATATGTCTCAAGTTGCAGGGACTGACGTAAAGTGGCGTATTAAGCGAGAAATCGTATTAAACGTGATCGTCTTAAACGGGTTCTACTGTATTAACTTTTTGTCCTTAGTAGGATTTTACGACATCCATAGAATAAAAATGAAGATTTTGTTGTTCTTAACCAAGCACCACACGGGTAGCAACGAAACGTGGTACAGTGACTTCATTACAGTAAGTATTCGAATTTGTGTAAACACACACAATTTTTTAATAAAGTAATAAAATAACTCAGTTTCCCTGACACTTGTCTTCTTGATACTATAAATGGCTGGACAAGATGAAGATACATTTTTGGACCAAAGCAGTTTATGTTTTCTTCATAAAAATATGGAGTTATTTTTATCCTCAACATTTATTTATGTAGCTACTACGAGTACTTTAGGTTTAGTACTAAAGACATGACGCACGAGTCGAGTTATGCGGAGGTTAGACATTGACAGGGTATAGTTCGTCACACGCATGGAGCACGCATGTTTCGACTCGCGCCTCGCCGTCAGCACGCGACATAGACGGGAATCACTCTTACTCACGAGTAAATTAATCTTTCACACGAAAAAAGCGGCTGACTTATTTAATTTTACATGTTACTCTCACTTGGTTGACTGCACCCTGACTGCAAAACGTCCCAGCGCCCATTCTCATGTTTAAACGTAAACACGAGTTTGGAAAACACTTCTCCAAAGTACATGCTAACATCGTCTATCCCAACTCGGGCGGAGTTGCGAGCCAACACTAACAAAACACTAACTTGTTCGTGCCAGCCGCCTGAAAGTTCACGGGCTGAGATACGGCGGACAGTCGGAGTTAAATGCAATCCAATGTACACCGCGCTTAAGTAAGTTGAGCTGAAGTTTGGTTACACTGACAATCAAGGGATTGGCGGTCTAACCGACCATTTTGCCAAGCCTACATGGCTGCGTGTTGTAAGAACTTACATTATATTAGAACCAACTGATTTCTGGCTCACAATAGAACAAATTTGTATGCATTTTTCCGGAGTTAAAGTAGTCAAAATATCCCCACACCCTACATATTATTTCTTAATCAGTTCAATTGTAGCGTTAAAATAAATAAACCGAAGTTTTTTTAAGTTTCACCAGCTTGTTCATTTACAGCACGTCCCATACAAACAGTCAAGGAAATTGATACCTGTGCCACTTTGAACCTTTTCATAGTGAGTTTCATATTGCTTTGATTAGTAGAAAGTATGTCACAGTGACATTTCTTGCGAAAAGGTACAAAGTGGCACAGTAATCAATTTCCTTGACTGTACATACATACATACAAACATACAATAACGCCTATATTCCAAAATGTGGTAGGCAGAGCAACATAGACAAAGCATGCTCAGTTCACGCCCCGTGGCCACTTTCAGATGAAATGATGATAAACAGATGAAAAAGGTACAACAGTGACAGATTGATAGCCTGTCGCCCAAATCATAACTAAACCTATTTCCTTAGTCGCCTCTTCCGACATCCACAGAAGGAATGGAAATGTGTTATTCTATCCCGACACCCTACAGGAAAAAAAGGTAACATACTCGTATCAAAGTATTTTTAATTTCACAAACATGTTCATTTTCGAAAGGACAATATAGGTTACTAGAGGCAGGAAAAACTATCGATAGATTGAACATCAGGACCGAACGTTACTCTTCCTCCATCTGACTCTTGGTGGAGCTCATGCCACTTCATCACACGAGCCCTGGAGCCTTGCAGAGCTCGGGGGCCTATTTGTCATGCACTACGTCTTGGCCCTAATGACTCCACAAACACGGCCCTAATGCGTCTCGCATTAGCCGAGCCAACAGACCCGATGGAATTACACTCCGTCGAGATAACTATAATTGTGGTACGGATCAGTAACAGTTAGAAATTGAACGGCTGTTGACTCGATGGACTTGAACTATCATATTGGTTTGGTCACTGAAGTTAGCGGGCTATCTAAATTAGACCTATCATAACTTTTAGGTGTTTGAAATTTTTGTTGTTTCTAAGCTGAACTGCATTGAAGTTTTGTACTAATTTGAAATTTAGAACAGGCGCTGTGAGTCGAATTAATAAATTTTAATCATTTTCAGCCATTTTAAGTCACAACAAAACAGTAACAACTAGAAGGATAAAGAAATTTCTCCAATTCCTTTTTAAAAAATAACCACATCTTTTTAATTAAGTTTAAAATTTTTTGGCCTTTGAAAAAATGCTATGATCATAAAATAACACTCAATATTTAATTTTGCAATATACGATACGAGTAACTAAACTTGATGTAGAGAAGCTTATGTGTAACTATGTACGGGATTTAAGGAACTTATATAAAAACTACCGCAACCACCATCGTTATATGCTTAAAATACATATGTTATAATAAAATGGTCTACACATACATACATACATTCAGTCACGCCTCTTTCCCACAGGGGTAGGCAGAGACCACTTTGTTCCACTTGCTACGATCCTGGCATACTTCTTTTGCTTCATCCACATTCATTAGTCTCTTCATACATGCTCGTCGATTTCGGGTACTACATGGTCTACACATACGTATAATTTAGATTTGTCTTGGCAATACCTGATGCTATTAATCTAGTACATCAATTACACCCCCAGTGAGCACGGTGGGGTGCCGGTACGCACGCGGTTGTTGGTAGCACATTAAAGTATTAGTATCCAGTCCACCTGCAGCGATTTTCCTATTATTTTAGAAATGGTGTACACATAAGTAGCCGTCTATACAATATGGTATCCTAATCCAGTGTGGTATCGGATTAGAATACCACCTCTCCATTTCTTCCGTGGATGTCGTAAGAGACGACTAAAGAAATAGGTTTAGGCGACTGGCGACCTGTCACTATTTTACCTCTTTCATCTGTTTTTGAAGTGGCTGCGAAGCGTGAAATGGCTATGATTTTGACTACGCAACGTTCGTATCTGCCTATCACGTGGGAATACAGGCGTGATGTATGTATATGTATAAATAGGCATCTTTATCATAACACCAACTGTACAAATTTATCTTCACTTCCGAAACCGTTCAAAATCTAAGAGGTTCTTTCACACGTCTTTTGTTTCAGTCTACCGGCTCCAGATGTATTTGTAGAGATCCCGTCACATTTTCTAGAAACTTCAGCGATATCATTTTACAGAAGCATTCAATTTCTATTCTGTACAGACTAGGAATGTGCTTCGCGCCGTATTCTCTGTAGATTTGACTGAGCGGAGCGTTCCGGATGCGGTCTCTGTAAAACCCACTCACTTATGTTTCGACTGAGTTATGTTTGCATTCTACTTAATTTGATGAACATTTCTCAGAAGCACATTTAATATCATTTTCTGTATTTTGTCTGCATTTTGTAAAGGAAATGAAACTAGCAGAATTGTGTATTCTCTGTATTTTATGAGTAGGTATTATTTTGATCTTTCACATATATTAAATAAGACCAAATTGTCAAGCGTTTCACAATTTATCTTTACGAGCAATTTAAATGGGCCTGTTTCTTCAGAAAATCAGATAAAATCAATTTCATTGCTCTTTCCCTCACAATCACCGTCACATCGATTTTAACAGTTTACTGGAAATACAAGTATGCTCGTCGCTCGACGACAATCATTTGCCTTCAACGTATAACGAGTGTGACCTAAGGAGACAGAAATGTAACTCAAAATTGCAAATCCATCAGATTTGCTTACCTTTGAAATCTTGCACTCAATTCTTACTCCCTGACTATGTTAAACCCGCATTTGTACCACGAATTTAAAGGGTTGGTCATATAATAGAGAGGATGGAGGAAGATTTATTAAATAATTTACTTAATACGGGGAGTGTGGATGGATGCATGGGGAAGGAGAAACCTAGACGAATGTTCCGTGACCAAATTGTAAAACGTTTTAGAAACAGAGCATGTCAAGAGTACCAAAAACCGACGAACATGTATTGTAGGAATGTGGATGAACCAAAAGAGGTATGCCAGGATCGTAGCAAGTGGAATAAAGTGGTCCTTCCCCTATGAGAAAGAGGCGCATCGGTATGTACGTATGCATGTAATTTACAGTAACACAATTTGTATAGAGAATTTTACAGGGCTGTTAGCTGTCACTTAAAGAAGTAACTTTAACTTTAAGTAATATTGTAAGCAAGTACGGTCACGGTGTTCCCACACCAATGATACTGAACTAAGTGGCCCACAAACTCCTTTAGCCTCACGAACAGCAAATTCCCCGGAATCAAGTGAATGTTAACTATCCGAGATCTGAATTCCAGGCTCTGTGTCATAGTAGAATTACGATCGGCTCAGAGCCGTCGGTAATCACTTCAGGGCCTTCGCGCCAGTCGGCCGGACTAAGCACTAAAGTGACTCCAAGTTACTGACTAATGCCTTAACTTGTAGTTGACTCATACATGTTGGATGTACCTCGTTTACGTCTCGCGACTCCAAAAGCTTGTTGCTTTAACGTCGTGCTCGCCAAATGAGCTCGTTTGCGAGTTTGAGTTGTTCGGAGTGAATTAAGAGCGTTGATTAGAAAAGTTACTGACGTTTTTGGAATTGATTGTTTAATGAAAATAGGGTAGGCAGAGGACACGAAAAAGGACATAGACATAGACAAAATCATGTCTATTTCACGTTTCGAAGCCACTTCTAGCATTATGGTGATTGTATGCATGTAAGTATGTATTCCCTAATTTTCAAAATTCATGCTCATAAAAAAAATATTTGAAATTGAAGAGATCTAATAGATACGTTTAAATAGCAAATTATGAAGCAAGCGAAATGATTTTTCTCCATTTCAAAAGGAATAATTATCAGCTCGAATGCACAACTTCATTGAACTGGTTCACAGACTTAAAGTGAACTTTAAGATAAATAAAGTCCGGATAATATCATAAAATCTTCTTGCAAAACCATCTTACAAAATTTAATTTGATGTCTATTGCATTTTTTATTTTCTTTTCGTTGAATTACACTTATTGTATTTTAAAGTAGAAAACCACATTTATTCATTTAACAGAACAAAGTCATCATGTCATTTAAACACAAAGAATACAACTCAACAAAATAAAATAGTAAAACAAACCGCCCTGCGTCATTCCAGGCGCAGAGGTGCCCAAAACTCTAGCTGCATTATTGCGCTGAACTATGACGGACAACCTTTGCAACAAGAATGACCCAGACCGTGGGTCAAGGCCTTCTTTACGAAGATGGTGGCCCACTTTGGCGGCAATTTGTGAGAGTCCTTGTCCAAAAATCTAAGCTATTTTTTTATCCTAAAAATAATGCATAGATCTCATACATGAGATTGCGATATTAATTTCTACGAAGACGGACTCACAAACTACAGCTACAAGTATTACACCATAAATCTTACAATCTATCAACTCTGTAACGACATGAGCACAAACCGTGAATAGTATACATTTTGGTATAACTTTGTTCCTAGGATGTTTGTCGTTTGAAATGGAATAATAAGTTTTCTAAGAAGTCTCCCTGGGACTATCCATCAGGCATTTAGCCTGCGACTGGCCGAGCCAGTGCCTCGGCTATACCGATCCACTAATTTGCTAACTGTATTTATCTTTAACTGAATCATAGGCGCTGATCCAACTGGGTACCAAGGGGCCAGTGCTTAATGAAACTTTATGAAGATTAGTCATAGTATCAAAGTTATCATATTACGGGTTTGATTCACGAACCGTTAATTGGGTGGCAAGCTACTTGACTAACCGGAGCCAGTTCGTAGATATTTCTGGGTCAGATGGTAAGCGCAGGAGATCCGAACAATGTGCTGTCCACAGGGGTGTACCACAAGGGTCTATATTGGGTCCAATCTTGTTTATTATTTATACCAGTGATATAAGTAATGCAATACAGAACTCTCAATATCATATTTATGCGGACGATTTACAACTGTACACGTCTTGTAATGATAGTAACGTACGCTCAAGTGTAGACTTGCTAAACAAAGACCTCGAACGTATCAGCTGTTGGTCACGTAACAACTCCTTGGCCATTAATCCAAGTAAGTCTAAATATTTAATAATCGGTTCAAGACAACAAATTGCTAAATTATCCAGCTATAATTTTAAAATACACATCGACAATGAACCTCTGGAGCGGACGATGGAGGCCCGCAATTTGGGCTTGCTCATGGACAGTGAGTTACGATTCGAAACCCATTTATCTAACACCATTCGAAATT
>BHDV01002178.1:72425-147568 GCA_005406045.1 Adoxophyes honmai | reverse complement strand
TTCTCTACGTCATATCAAAAATTCAGCTTTCTCGGTTCATTTGTATTTCTTTGCCGTTAATTCCTACGTAATGACCGGGTTAATACGCCTAAACATTTATCTTTAATTGCCTTATACATCATCGGGATCGGGACCACCTAAAATTGAGCTAAAAGTCTCTTGCTACGTAACGTGCAATAATAGCCGTAGTTTTATGTATGTACATGTCCTAAGCGGTATTATTGTAAGTTTTTGTTAGAAATATGATAATGACAAAAAACTTAATAAATCTGGTGGAAAAATTCTAGTCTATGGCCCTTTAGAGCAAAGCTTTTTTGTACCTCCTTTCTGAAAAAAACAGCACCTTCTTTATTATTTTACTTGCAAAAAAGTTAAAACGATACCGTTTAAAACTGTTCAACCGTCAAATTAATTTATTGCTCTAAAAATAAGCTGTGAAAAATGGACAGACTAACAAATAGACAGGCCTCGTTGCCATAAGAGTTCACTTTTACCGAATTGCCTTAGAACCTCAAAAAGAGAGATTGTAATCGAAGTCTTTTTCTTTATTTCAGTCGCTGCAGATGGTATTACAAGTGATGTTTATAATAGACGGGCTGCGGCGGTGCAGCAACTCGCGAAGACTGCGGCGAACGAAGCCGGGGCGCGAGCTGGTCTTGCTGCTCCTAGTTTGCAACGTCTGCATGTGGGTCATGTACACTTTCTCTTACAAGCCTCCAGAAAAGAAAGACATCAGATATTTGTTCTTCGGAAAGAAAATGTGGCTCGCCCTTGGCCATATCTGTACGCCCCTCATCATGTTCTTCAGATTCCACTCGAGCGTATGCATAGCTGACATATGGGCTTACGCTTACAAGCCCGGGATAGATCATTAAAATATTTATAAGATTTAATACAATAAATAAGTATTTTAAGAATTGCATTTTTTTTTATTGAAAAAGGTGCCAAAGTGTGAAAGTTCTGACCTTACTTTCTAAATGTAGCTCTTGATTGGTTGAGCAAAGATGTGAATCCAGACTGCGTAAGTTGTTGTTTTTAATATCGGCGTCTGGCTGTACTTAAAGTTATTTTAATAATAGGCATAATGTATTTTCTTTCTTCTGGCAATTTTTTTTTTGTGTAGCTTATACTTAGCCAAAAATTTGACTAAAAAATAAATTCTATTCAGTTAGGGTTTTTAGGGTCCCATACCCAAAGGGTAAAAACGGGACCCTATTACTGAGACTTCGCTGTCTGTCTGTCCGTCTGTCTGTCTGTCCGTCTGTCACCATCACCAAGCTGTATCTCACGAACCGTAACAGCTAGAGAGTTAAAATGTATTTCTGTTGCCGCTATAACAACAAATACTAAAATCAAAATAATAATAATAATTAAGGGGGGCTCCCATAGAAAAAACGTGTTTTTTTTTGCTGTTTTGGGTCTATTTAAATAACTGTGACAGCTAAATACTTGAAATGCTCACAAAATATCTAATTAAATGTTTTCTTCAAAAATATTATTTAATTAAATTCTACTTTAAAAAGAAAAAAATAAATAAAAATAAAATTAGTATTTAAGGGGGCTTCCATACAAAAATTCTGATTTTTTTGCAGTTTTTGGTACGGAACCCTTCGTGCGCGAGTCCGATTCGCACTTGGCCGGTTTATTTACTCTTAAATAAATAAAATAACGCATGACATGTAAAAATAAACTTATCAAACGAATTAAATTGTATTTTTTATCCAACTCACCCCTAGCTATTTATGGTACCTAACTGTGGTTAGGTATTTATATTGCATTTGAAGTTTTAACAGGCTTGCAAATTTGACTGAATACGCAACCCTAAAAGTGGATTTGGACTAGTTGAAGCATGTAAATATCTGCACATAACGGAACTACATAATCTGGGTAGATAAGTCATTGAGCAGTATTGTTAAATGGAATTGGCATTATTCGTGAACGCTAGTATTATGGAATACGGTATCGCCAAAATTGAAAATTAAAACTTGGCTAACTGGTAAAAAAACCGGCCAAGTGCGACTCGGACTTGCGTATGAAGGGTTCCGTACCATTAATCCGTCAATCACATACCATATTTCAAGTGTCTACCTGTTGCCGTTATTAATGCAGCAGTGCGTGCACTGTTATGTTCCTGCATGGTGGGTAGAATACCGGTATTAGGATCTCGTGCACAGAACGTCGGGATTCTGCCGTCACCATCTTACTCGCTACTCCTGAAGCAAAGCAGCAGTGCAAACATCCGGTACAATTGCAGGAGGTATTACCCCTCTAATCTATTTAGATACATATAGCGCATTTTCTACATACATACATACTTACATACAATCACGCCTGTGTTCTCAAATGGGGTAGGCAGAGCACACGAAACTAAAAGTGGCAGTGTCGAGACGTAACGTTATATCATGTGTATGGATGAAGATCAAAAAGTTGCAGCTAAGGTGCGCTAATAAATTTCTGGAATTCTTCCGTTGCTAGAATTCTTACATTAATGTATGTAGGTGTAACTCTTCACGTGGAAGCAGCTCGTCACTCGTATCTTGAAAACTAGTAGTCATAATGTCACGTCTACGTCTAATTGCGTAGCTTTGTTTTGACTATACCTACCAGATATCTTGGATTTTTTTTATCTTTTTTGGGATTTTACGATCAAAACATGGCCATTAAATACCTACTTAGATATTAAAGGCAGGACCTGAAAGACACCCAAGTAGGTATGTACGTATCTATTAACGGATTTGAAAGAAATTATCTTTTGTGTATGCAAATAGGCTAGATGACTAGAAAAATCTATTTAGTCCGTTAAATATTGTACCCATGTTTTTTTCTTTTATTTGACAGACGAAAAATTACGATAATACAGAGCCTAAAAGTATCGCGAAACGTCACGTTTGAGTAAAAATTGTTCTGGTTTTTACTCAAACGTGACGTCACGAGCCCTCACTCAGGAAGTTTGATGATCTGTACATTTGTCGATGTTTAATTATTTGATAAACTAAAAAATATGTCTCATTTTTTTCCATAACCTAACTTACGGACTAATTAGAATGATATATTTTTAACCCTGTCATCATCCCTATTGTTGTCTATCACGCTTAAATCATGCTTTATTAAAAATTCCATCATTATAATAATATGAACTTATTTCTGCCTTGCCTTCGTATGACACACTGACACAATATGATCAACTTTCACTACTCGTGTGATTAAACACGGTATAAGTCACATGATCGGATATGATATAATCTAGACAGTAAAATATAGTAATTTTACGATGCGCTGTATGTTGAGTTGTATACTTCCTTTAATGCATATGTATGAATAAAGTAGGTACTTGTACAGTCACCAATATAAGCAACACAACAAAGCTGCATAAATATCTGATACGGCTCTATTACTAGCTAATAGAGTCAGCATTCGCACGCAAAAGTTTGTGCATCAGTAAGTGATAGAAAAATATACTTTACACATTTATTCCCTTTGCTGCTTGAAATATATATACAGCTTCTAGAGAAACCATTGCTTTTTAACCGACTTCAAAAAAAGGAGGTATTCAATTCGGCTGTATTTTTTTTTTTTATCATTTTTTATGTATGTTACCTCAGAACTTCTAAACGGGTGGACCGATTTCGATGGTTCTTTTTGTGTTCGATACCAAATGGCTTCCCATTGGTCCCATTTTAATTTCATCAAGAACTAACTAGTAGTTTTTGAATTACCCTTAAAATAAAAAAAAACAACGGGCATTCGGGCATTTTAATCCGAACTTACATTTGTACATACTTACATACCTACATACAGTCACGCCTGTATTCTTAAATGGGGTAGGCAGAGCACACAAAACGCTACATAGACAAAACTATATCTATGTCACGCTTCGTGGCCACTTCTAGCACTTTTTTTGTAGGTTTTGAGTTAGCAGGTATAATAGTGACAGGTTGTTACCCTGTCACCTAAAATTTACTTTAACCTATGTCCTTAGTCGCCTCTTGCGACATCCACGGAAGAAATGGAGAGTATTTTTATGTGTATTCGCTTATTACTCGAAGACGCCTGGACCTATTTGGAAAATTATTTTTTTGTCTGAAAGGGTATAGTTTCCAGGTAGTCCGATTGTCAGCATACCTTGACCTGATGATGGAATATTAGGGAAATCGAGGGCAACCCTCAAATTTTATAGGCACAGGTAATGTTTTTAGTGCATTTTTCAAAGCTACACCAGTATTTACGCTTGGCAGTAAAAAAATATGACTGAGCTGATGATGAAAGGTCAACTCCTTAATTTTTAGGAGTTAAAGGATAAATTTTTCGATACTGAATGCACCTGCAGACTGAAAAATATAGTTTCAGTAATTAGCCAGGCCTGCTGCTTGTCAAGCGTTGCATTTCTACTAATGCTCGTTCATTGTGGGGTTTACTTAACAGTTTAGAGGCTTATAAATCAGATACAGCTATTCCTTCTACAGCCTTGAATCTGCTGAGAGCTACGTATACCTACTTGACCTTTGGTAAATATGCACATAAACAGAAGTTTCCTTTCAGGATAAAGCTAATTAGAAGTCGGTTTTTTTTGTTTAAAATTATTAAATGCAATGATATAGTAGTAGACGGAACCACTTGAACGACTAGATAAGCATTATTAAATCTTGATTCTTTGTGAAATCTAAGTACGCAGTTTTTGAAGGCAAAACGCTACAAGGAAGCATTTCAATAAACTGTTCGTAGTAATTACACCATCAAAGTAGATTGCTACGTTTCGGTTTGATAAAAGATAACAATCAGAATATTTTTATTAATTCATTCGCAATCTAAATCGCACGACTACCTGTCCGAGGAAGGTGTACTGTCTGTAATCCTGCCGCGTAAACAAAAGAAATGGCGAGGTTTTAGCGCGCGAGTGACGGGCGAAATAGAATTATTCTTGTTTTAATATTTATTTAAAACGCAAAGTGAACTTTAAATAGTAACAATGACTGACACGAGCTCGGGCAATCTTAGGAAAGAAGTTTTGGAGGAAATTGTGAACAGGAAAAAAATGGGGGACAAAAAGTTCCATTCCGAGACATCGCTGCAGCACTATGAGGAAGATCAGCCGGATTATGACGATGAGGAGGTGGAAAAAGATCCAGGGGTAAGTAGAGCTCTATAGTATTTTTTTATTCTGTATCATTATCATTAGGACAGTATTTTAGTAAGTACAATTTGAAAAATGAAAAAATAATTAAGTACTTTAAAGGAAATTTGGAACTATCAAGTATCATCTAAGAAGCATACCTACTCGTAAGACTCTACATCACGCCTGTATTCCCACAGGGGGTAGGCAGAGCACACAAAACGTTACATAGACACAACCATGTCTATTTCGTTTCATCGCCATTTCCAACATTTTTTAGGTTTTGAGTTGGCAGGTATAATAGTGATAGGTTGCTAGCCTAAAATATACCTTAACCTATTCCTTAGTCACCTCTTACGACCTCCACAGAAATGCAGAGGTGTTATTCAAACCCAACACCACACGTAAACCATGATATAAATTCATGATATAAATTTTAACGGATGTAAAACAGCTAAACCACTTCTCATCTTTCAGGTGATGAACGCGTCTGTGAACGGCGCGTCAGGCTCCGAGGATATGCCCGCACGCCGGCGCACCATGTCGCAGCCGGGACCCGTGTCCGGGAACCTGCTCACGGCCACCGCCGCGCGCGCAGCCCGCAGGCGCCCACCCAGGAACGTCAACTACGCCGCTGACGTCGAGAGGAATGTGAGTGTCACGTGACAAGCTTCAATTCACTGTATCGGCTGAACTAAGAACCTACATATATGCACAATCTCGTGATTTTCTACCTCTTGACCGCCATAATCATACAGTTATCATAGACATCGTAAAAGTGAGTGAAAAAAACCAAAGCATGACCAATATTTCAGCTCAAAATGTGGCGACAGTGGATTTTCAGTTGAAAATCGGTTTGCCGGATTCGTGCCGGAAAATGAAAAAG
Source organism: Adoxophyes honmai (assembly GCA_005406045.1). Taxonomy (NCBI): domain Eukaryota; kingdom Metazoa; phylum Arthropoda; class Insecta; order Lepidoptera; family Tortricidae; genus Adoxophyes; species Adoxophyes honmai. The sequence continues at coordinate 141,572 of BHDV01002178.1, read as the reverse complement.
GTCCGAAAAGTATGGCATGGTGAACGATATCCATAAATGCTTACTCGACGATGATCACATGTGCAAAAATTAGCTTGGTACAAATCGTTGAATTTTTATTTATTTTCATTAATGTGTTCGCTTACGGTAACGCCTACTTCTTTTTTATGGACTTTCGGAAAGTACAAGGATTTTTTTGGTACAAATCGTTTGACTCTCATATTTTAACCGACACGTTCAACTAACACCCACGCCATTGGGCCGCCGGTACCAGCGCTATGACCATCATTTTTCTTTCCTTCATTACAGACTAGACCCCTGAAGAACCGCCATATTGGTACAAATGACCCAGTAAAATGTGTCACTATCTCCCGGTCTATAACCTGCTTATCGTTGATTTCTGGGACTCCCTTTACGCTACACACTTTATGTATATCTGATGATTACTGACATGCAAAAAAAAGCTTTATCAAATTGCGAAAATGTTTACATAGGAAAACCTAGGAAACAATTTTGTACGGGGATTCCTATGTTTGTTGTACCTAAAACTTTTTTTTAATCACCTATAATACGCCAACTTTTAATAATAGATGTATTTTAAAAATAGGGTTGTAAATATCTTGCGGCTGAAATGATGATTCTATGTACTTAATTAACAACAAGGCCATTTCATAAAAAGTTGTCCATTAGTTTATTTTCTCAATTAAAACAAAATGTCTCAAATTTTTCATATAAATTTTATTATTTCATTCCGGGACCCCCGTACTAAGTATATCATATGACAAAAGTAACGGACCTTTTAGTTGCACTTTTTAATGGGATAATTATTGCACAATCGCGGAGCGTATTACTTCTGCAATAGAATAATCTCACCCTTGTTTGTCAAAGGTCATGCGCCTGACCTTCATTACATGTCATACTCATATCGGGCCGTGACATGCGGGAAAGCTTCCTTAAGTAAATGTCCATACCACTACCTTTTGTCGGGTTGAAAAATCATTTAAGTTTTTGAAAGTTGACCAGCACAGAAATTTTTAACGAGGCCACTGTCACTTTTTCACTCCACTACCTGATACATTTAGCTTTCAAAATAAGTTAGTAAAATTAATAACAAGCTTGGAATTCGCATGTTTCCTCTATTGTTAAGTTTAGCTTCTAGTTCAAATGCTGATTACTAATTAAATGCTATTCAAAGTACTCGTTCTTACTGCGATTTTGCTCGGCCAAAAAATATGCTGCAATTTTTTATCGGTCGCAAGGCACCGCCCTCATGACATTGATAATGAATTAAATGATGATTTTCCATAATTATTATCTTTCAAAGAATTTGTCGATCACGTTTTGATTTTACAGACTTATATTTTGTTCCCAATCCCCACTGGGCCCGCGTGTGAAATAAAGCTCAACCCCTCGCATACTGAGAGAAGTCTTAGAGTCATATACTTATGCCTGTGCCTGGCAATAGAAGTAACGGCCCAATGGACCTAATTAGGCTAGATTATTATTATTTATTTGTTTAAAGAGGTTTAAGTAGATAAAAAACAGACCAATTGCATATCGGACTCGCGCAATAAGGATTCCGTACCTTTATCTGTACAATATTAGTCGTCAAATTCGTACCGTTTATCCTCCTAATTTTAATCCTTTGATAAGGGGGCGTCCATAAATTACGTGAGGTATTTAAGGGGAGAGGGGGTCGAGTCAAATCTCATCTAATCTTACGTTGGGGGGAGGGGGGTCACGGAAAATATCACGCAATTTTTTTTAATAAGGTCTTAAAAACCGACGTTTGGATGGCGCTTTATATTTGACACTTCATGAGTGTATCTGAACGAAGAAAATTTAAAGTTCTTTTTAAGATACTGACGTAACTCTTCACTTTTTTTCATTTCAATGTTTTTTTTTCTTTTTACAATAATAATCAAACGCGTTTACGTAAGAAACCTATATTTTTAAAAATCTCACGTGAGATTGGGGGTGGGGGAGGGGGTTGAATAAAATCTCACGACATCTCACCAGGGGGGGGGAGGGAGGATCAGAAAATTGAAAAAAAACACCTCGCGTAATTTATGGACTTATTAAGTGAAACTTAAACTACAAAAATAAGTTATTAATAAACAATAACCAAAAAATAACAGAAAATAAGCAATTTTGTTGTGATGCAACTACTTTTACGGTTGTCGGATTTTTCTGTTGACTTATGCTGAACAATATTGCTTCATGATAATTTTCATGATTTTAGTTCGATGCTAAGTAAGTACCTCCCCAGTAGGCTTTTGGTACTGAAAATACAACATAAATGGTCATGTCTTCTGACCGCGTAGACGTTTGATATATTCAAAGCTTCATGAGACCGCATACTATTTGTATCAAATTCAATATCATAGCTCCACACGTTCCTGAGTTCTTGATAGACAGATAAACATACTGATACTGACAGACAGACGGAAAAAGAAATGACGTATACCTAAGGTTTTTTTCCGTTATAGATGCGGAACCCTAAATCTCTGCCATTAAGTTAGATTGAAAAGTATTATCATTTTCTATTTACAGCTTAAAAACTTATTCAAACTCAGTTTGGTTACATGCTCTATTTTTAATATTTTCGATAAACCGTTCTGCTTACAGAAAATTAAGTTTTAAGCAACAAAAGATATCTTTTTATTCACGAGTTTAAACCTAAGTAAGCTTCCAACAAGCTAGAAGAGATAGAAACAATTACGTTTTTAATAGCAATACCTACAACGAACATCGGCAAAAATCCTATTCACCTACTACTCTGCATAATCATTTATCACAGAGTCAACTAAGTGTTTATCGAAAAAAATTGCGAAGTGATGCATGCACATCGGCATAACTTTGATAAAATCAAAAAAATCCCATTTGGCTATGATAAGATATCGGTGTGGTATCATTCAATCCATTGTATAAAAAGTAATGAACCCTGTCTTAATGATACAGTTGTATTAAAAAAGAAACGGAATGATTATTTTTTTATCTAATTCTTACTTCAGTCTCCGGTGGCGCCGGGCCATTTACTTTTGCGGTGCGGATTTACTTAAAACTAATTACTTCAGAAGGGTGACTTCATAAAATTATATTTAAAGAGCAGTGAACTGATGGAAAACCTCACAAAATATAGCTTTATCTTTATTAAGTTATTTGAACAGCCTTAAGAGGCTCTCAGTACTGAAAAATAAATGTATGTCCAGAAGAAAAAAATATATTTAAACCAAACATACATCGTTAGAGAACCATAAATATTAACGAACATGATACTATACTTAAACTGTGTCGTGCACATCAACTTACGTTAAATACAGTTTTGTCATAACTGGTGAGAAAAATACGATGACGGTACGAATCACATTGGTTTGACATAATACATAGATGACGTTTGTAACTCGTACGTACTCTATTCCTCTTCATCGCTGCGTTTTCGTGCCATCGCCGTATTTTAGGCAGCAGTGTGGTCGGACCTCTATTCACTTCAGAAGTACGGTTCATTTAGCAACAGTAATTAGTATTGAATGCTGTATTTATTTGTAATACCTTGATGGTCCCACACGGTACTGGCGTGCGCATCACTTATCGCGTGTCCAATTTTATTGGTATGAAATCACTACTTGATAAACATAATCCATTTATCGAAGTTTAACCGGTAAAACATAAAATAAATTATTGCTCTTTATTCACTTCGTCTTGATTACGACTTGGTAAATTGATGGCAATTTATTAATAATGTATTCCTAAAAAACATTCCTATAAATAAACGTTAGCAATCATGATAAAGTTGTCATGTGATGTAATAGTGGCTATGAAGATAATTGAGGAATTATATAATTGAGGCGTTTTAACCAGAATCAACCTGTAAACTGTAAAAAGAAAATAATAATGACAGATTTGACATATCCATTCATTAATCACTGATATGGCAGGTTAATTAATTACGTGTCGTCATTATCCGATAAAATATCTTGTTATTTCGCCCATTATCATGTCTGATGGTGAAACTCTACGACGGCTAATAGATACGTCATCAAACGCACGCGTAATGGCTTAGGCAGGTGTACTGTAATGTTTAAGTCTATCACATTCATTTGTTCTCACCACGCAAGAAACTTCTCGCTAAGGGCATCCATGTGCTATAAAGGTTACCTTCGCAAATATTCACTAAACATAAAATTTAATCCCAATTTCAAAATGCTATTTTTAAAAATAATTACTACCGATTCTGTCCAGTTTTTAAAGTGTAAATTTCAATTTAGCTTTGTCCGTAGTTTAAACAACGAATCTATACTATATACTAATATTATAAAGCTGATTATAAAGCTGAAGAGTTTGTTTGTTTGTTTGTTTGTTTGTTTGTTTGTTTGTTTGAACGCGCTAATCTCTGGAACTACTGGCTCGAATTGAAAAATTCTTTTTGTGTTGGATAGACCATTTATCGAGGAAGGCTTTAGGCTATAAAACATCACGCTGCGACCAATAGGAGCGAAGAAATAGTGAAACATGTGGAAAAACGGGGAAAATTGGTCACTATTCCACGCGAACGGAGTCGCGCGCACAGCTAGTTCATGATATACAGACGCAATGGGTTGTAATGATTTTTACACAAGGATAGCATGGGTGCGACCTCATTATTTTTCGACGATCATTTCACCAGTAAAAAATAAGCTAAATGTAAAGTAAATTTTAAAGAAACTTTGTTATTTTTGAGCGTGTAAAAAAATATGAGACAACGTAAATGGTTTTTATCTAATCCGTCCAACACTTGAAAAATGATTCAAAAACAATCGATTTTAAATTCTTTTTGACATGCAAATGAAATCAATGAATTCCATTACAATTAGCAAAAATGAAATGTAAGGGAATGCAAAAGGGTACAGTTCCATATGATCGAGCGGCGGCGGCACGGACAGTGTTTGTGAGGCGGGTCACTCCCGCGCAGTGAGCTGTGAACCTTTTGAGTCCAGCCGGCCGCGAGCCACCCTCGCCCTGTGCAGGCCTCCCCTGTAAATACCCACTGCGGGCACACCGTGCCGCCCCAACGCTTCGGCTAATGAAATTTCAATCTCTTTATTTTGTATTCCCTGCAACTCACCACGTCACATAATCGAAAGGTTTCAATAACAGCACCGTCACACCTATCTGCGTGTGCCAATTCGCAGGACGATATCTTTAGCTGAGCCTGTACGAGTAGATACCTATAACATGCACTCGGCACTCTGTGCTCGGGATCAAGCTTATTCTCATATAATGCAATGGAATATACACCAATGCAATTTATAACATTTAATACATAAGGAAGCATTGATTAGTTTTGTTGTAGGTTACTAACTAGTTTTAATTTTATTTCTTATTCTGTCAATCGCGCAAAGGTCAGCAGGAAGTTCGCGTTTGTACTTTTAATTGATCTGTACTTGGTTTACTATGTTGATATGTTTTGTATAAACATACAAACAAAATACACCCTTACCAAAATAATTACTAATTAAATGGAATGGAAAAATTACCCCCGTTGTGTCGGGTCTCGAATAACACCTCTCCATTTCTTCGGTGGATGTCGTAAGAGGCGGCTACAATAAATAGGGTAAGGTATTTTTAGTCACAGGTTAGCAACTTGTAAATTTTATGACAATACACCATTTTATTGTTCCTTGTATCAGCCAATTAAATTAATGGGAATTATTCAACGGTGTCAAGCTAAACCACAAGCCTCTTCCTCAAATTGTCACTTCGTGCTGATATCCTTGATCACGCTCATTAGGCGAAGATTTATCTACCTCAAAATTCAATGTTATATTTATGTCTAATGAAATCAGTTGCTTTAGTCATTCATTGTTACAAATTTAATACATTCGTTAAAAGTGCCTAGGGATAATCTTTAAACACGACATCATTATAACTTTAATTCTATTTGACAGGGTAGTAGGTGAAGTAGCATTTAAAAAAATAAATGAAATCAGCCCACTATTCTTGTTTAGTCAGCTGCAGGGTAAAGTACCCCGCACCCATACAATGTTTAATTACTAGTGGTTTATTTTTCTCTGCAACTGGTCATACAATGTCACTTTAGTGCAGTAATTTTTCATGTCACAGTGCTTGTGTTTGATTCAAAGGTAGAAAGTGAAAAAATGTGACAAGTAGTGTTTAAAACCTTTTTAAGCAAAATAGGGTTCAATTAAAAAAAATTGCTTCATAACTCAAAAAAACTAAGACACTTTTACAAACCCTAAAACGTCTTTTTTTAGATGATAATTAGCAGCTCTATTAAATTTGTTCCGTACCGTCTTTTACGTTCTTAACGGAAATAAAATAAAACAAAATCTCTGTTTGAAATTGCCATTCGTCGGCTGACAAACTGAAAATCATTCTGACACATTAAATTTTCAATAAAAAAAACCTTTCATTTTGTATTTTTTTTTCAACAAACTTGGTTTTAAAACATAACAACCTCAAAAAAAAAGAATCCTCCAATTTGGTGCAGTAGTTCGGAAGTGCGCGTAAATACTTTGCGATTATTATTTTTTATTCGTATACATAGATCGATAACAACAGGTAGGGTAGATGTATTATTATTATTGTCAGCTTGAATTTGCATCCCACTGCTAATAAGAAGGAAATAATTATAAACAATTTTAAAACTAGAACAACATGTTATACTAAAACACTTTTGTCCCTTAAATTATTCTCTGTACACAGAAAACCTGTTAAAATACTTCTAATCTACCTGATAGTGATAATGTAGACACTGAACATTGAATGCGTAACTTACATTTAAATAAATATTAGGAAACCTAAATATCAATGAACTTTGCGTTTTTGATAGCACAGCGTGTAGGTGGTTTGAAAAACAAAATCCTTTTGAAGCTTGCTCGCAGCATGCTCCATTAAGTTTTCAAAAAATCTGAACGGAGCGTTTTTACCAAAAGCGACAATCAAAATTTCGGTGCGGAGAGACGCGGAATACCGTAATAGGATTATAGTGAAATACAGGGTGGTGTCGATCGAGAGAAACAAGCGACTAATGAAGTTATTAATCCGGTTTTGCACGGCTTTTGCTGTTGGCACTCTCCACTTTTTAGTCCTCCCGTCGGGCTGATATGAAATTGTATGTAATCTGGATTTCGATACACTCCACGGAATCCGTTTTCCCGTATAAATTTCCGGAGTTTCGGAATTTTATGCTACCTGATTTTTTATACCTACTTATGCAGAATTTTCTAGAAAGACAAGAGCTTCACCCAGCAGTGGGACATAGGCTGACAAAAAACAATCATTTTAGACGATCTTGCATCATTTATACAATATTTCTACCTAATCACTTCACAAACTGCGCAAAATTATGCGAAATCATTCTAAATTAGGCATTTTGTTTTCAGGAATCTGTGGACAAGAATGACAGACCAACGCCGAAAATTATTATTCCCAACAGAGGCGATGATTCTGGCACCGCTACTCCCGTCGGTAAGTGTTTCACGTATCGCCTATACTTCATACTAAGTTACGATCATGCGAGACTAACATAAGATAACAATTCAATTCAATTCAATTCATTTATTTCACTAAGATAACATTGATCTCATTTGGTTAGTACAATAAAAAAGCTTATAAACAAAGTTATTATACACTAAATTAGACTTAATATTTAAAATAATTTGGTGCAACACAGGACAGGAAACATGTTCCGCAATCATCTTTAGGATGCTGTTCGAGCTGTTCCTAGTTCTGGTCAGCAGGGAGGCCGCCTTCTTGCGCATGATTGCTGGTGCGCGACTGCGCAAACATGGCGGACGCGCTGCAGAACCTTGGGAGGCCAAGCAGCATCCTAAAGGCGTTGTTGTATTGAACCCTGATAGCATTATATGATTTTTGGGTATATCGGACCCATAGACTAGGTACTAGTGTAAAAAGATGAACAATATAACAATAAGAATTCTGCCCTAAGGCGTAAAAGACTGCCTACTTTCCTCTCTCATTTGTTTTCTTACAGGTGATCGCAATAGTCCACTCCCCTACAATGGTACCTATAGGAGCAACGGTGACGTGAAATCATTAAGTAAGTATAGGTATGCCTAAGTTATAAATAACGACAATATCAGTTCGTTACCCGGTCATCATAAAATTATGCGATAAAATGCATAAAGTGTTCTAGATTATACGTTTATCATGTCTAGTGCTAATAAGGTAATCGTGTTAGGATGACATTGTTTGTTTACTATTTGATCGACTTAATTGTGACAGAAATTCCTTTGCAGATACATTAAGCATCATTTTGTATACAATTTGTAAAAATATTTTTTGTTGAAAATTAGATGAAGCTTAACGCACTTAACGGTCGATTTAATTAGATACATGCGAATAAAATGTAACCTAAATGTAAAAAATGTGTTTAAATTGGAGAAAGTGAATTGCACTAATATGCACTAAATGGTTTTGATTAGTTCAATACAATTTACTAGTTACTTAAATACGTCCAATACAGGGCACAGGCCTCCTCTTAGTACGAGAAGACTTACGCTATAATCCCTCGTAGGCCCGATGTGGAACTTCAAGCGGAGCTCCAAGTAAAACATAAAGTTGCTAGCCTGGATTTCAACCCACGACACTACTTAAAAGGCCATTTGGTCAAACTATTGCACCTCCGTGACTTAAGCTCTTTTTTCAGTTTACCTATAATGCACACATCGAAGCAAGTAACACTAGTCCAACCCAGATCTCGAGTAATTTCAAATTAAATATTTAATTAATTATTAATTCTGGGAAGCAGTAGTTTTATGCTTAGCTTTAAAAATCTGTCACTATTACACCTGTCAATTCAAAACCTAACAAAATAAGCTTAAAGTAGCCACGAAACGTGTAATTGTCATAGTTTTGTCTATATGGCATTCGTGCTCTACCTAGCCCGTTTGGGAATACAGACGTGTATGTATGTTTAAAATACTTGATTTACAGGCAGCTACCGGATATACACGTCCCCGAACGAGATGCGCTTCGGCGGCGCGACGCCGCGCAAGCGCTCCGTGGTGACCATGGATGCGCAGTCCATCCGCTCCGTGGAGACACATGCGCCGGCGCCGACCAGCCCCGAAGACAACAAGCGACTCACTAAGTTAGTCTAACACACAACAAGCGAATCACTAAGTTAGTCTGACACACAACAAGCGACTCACTAAGTTAGCCTAACACAGAACAAGCGACTCACTAAGTTAGTCTAACACACGACAAGCGACTCACTAAGTTAGTCTAACACACGACAAGCGACTCACTAAGTTGGTCTAACACACAACAAGAGACTCACTAAGTTAGTCTAACACACGAAAAGCGACTCACTAAGTTAGTCTAACACACAACAAGCGAATCACTAAGTTAGTCTGACACACAACAAGCGACTTACTAAGTTAGGCTAACACACAACAAGCAACTCACTAAGTTAGTCTAACACACAACAAGCGACTTATTAAGTTAGTCTAACACACAACAAGCGACTCACTAAGTTAGTCTAACACACAAAAAGCGACTCACTAAGTTAGTCTAACACACAACAAGCGACTCACTAAGTTAGTCTAACACACAACAAGCGACTCACTAAGTTAGTCTAGCACACACAAAGCGACTCACTAAGTTAGTCTAACATACAACAAGCGACTCACTAAGTTAGTCTAACACACAACAAGCGACTTAAGTTAGTCTAACACACAACAAGCGACTCACTAAGTTAGTCTAACACACAACAAGCGACTCACTAAGTTAGTCTAACACACAACCAGCGACTCACTAAGTTAGTCTAACACACAACAAGCCTCACTAAGTTAGTCTAACACACAACAAGCGACTCACTAAGTTAGTCTAACACACAACAAGCGACTCACTAAGTTAGTCTAACACTCAATAAACTTCTCAAAGTTAGTCCAACACTCAATGAACTTCATAAACAGCAGCTAGACATCCCGATTTTGGTTGGGGCAGTCCCGACTTTTGAATCAAACTTGACTGTGGCTTTCTGGGCCAGTTTATTGTAGAAGTAACCTACTTTTAATTGTTTTTTTTTTCTTTTGCTTTACTAGTACGCATGATTTATAACTCAAATAGACAAACAAGTACTAAAAACTTGTGAATGTATGCTTTTTTTTTACTTAGCCCCGCTTTCATCTCTTGAAAAGTTTCAAAATCTCGCTTTGGCAAAGAATTAATCTGGCAACGTTGTTCAATGACATTAAACTACGATGATGTAGAGCTGATTTGGTGAGGAGAAGAGTATGGCCATAGCCTATGGCCAATAGGAAAGCTATAATAAAACAATTGCGAGTCAATCTAGTAGGTTAATTTGACTCATCTCAACGTGTAACGTGTTAAAAATAGCCCGTAGAAACAAAAGTAAAGTCACCAAAAAATACGCTATAAAAATTGAATGCTATTTCACAACTTGTCTTTTTTCGTTTCAGAGAGTATTTAAATATCATCCTGAGCTCCATTTATGCGATAATATTGGTTACTTTTGGACTAATAATTTATCTTTCGGAGCCATTCACTGATTTTTACAATGTGTCGACGGTATGTGGTACATAATACTAAGCTTTATTCAATTTTCTTTTATTTCGTTTATTTTATAGCTACTTAAGTATGATAACTTTTTTTTTAGATCTACTCACTGATTCTCACGAGCATTGGATTTCTGTACCACATATACTTAATCATTGATATAGGCAGGTATAAATCAATTGCCCTAAAAAATCAAAAAACGAAAGGATTACATGAAGCAAAAGTAGCAGAGTATTTTAGGAAACAAGAGGTAAGTAATTAGATTTTGTTTTCTTGCACATAGCATATTTTTTCCTTTAATCCCATCTCGTAGCCAAATTTCGTAGCTAGCGTCTTAATGGGAAATCACATTTCCCAATCTCGTAGCCAGTTACCAAATGAGAATAGTTTTCCCATCTCATAGCCACATTCGGGAGCTGGCTTCCAAATGGGAAAAAAAATCTTGATTCGAAGCTAGCTACATAATGGGAAATCTAAAATCCCATTTCGTAGCCACAATCGGGAGCTGGCTTCCAAATGAGAAAAATAATCCTGATTCGAAGCTAGCTTTATAATGGGAAATCTAAAATCCCATTTCGTACCACATCCAGAACTGGCTTCCAAATGGGAAAAATAACCTGAATCGTAAAAAGGGCCGGTATAGCCGGGTGAGCATGGCGAAACTTTTACATATGTAGTACTCGTACTTTCACCAAAAATTAAGCCTTAAATCCTTCAGATTAAAAAAAATAACATAAGCGTCGGTCACTGCATCGACTTAATTGCACCTTTTTCATTTTAGCCACAGAAAAAAAGTGTGAAAGTTCAGTAGAATAAGTCGGAATGAAAATATTTTTAAGCGAAGTGCATTTTGTTTACATACCTGGTTATTTCATTAAACTCTGATTCTAGTTCACTAATTGGTCTTTTATTTATCATTTCAGAATAATAGCTAAAAAATATTAAGCCTTTTTCATTGTTTGTCACACAAATACGTTTGCATTTGTCGTGCCATTTTGACCTCCCCTTATCGTCTTTAGAATTTAGTTCATATATTACGACGAACTTTTATTAGCAATTGGCTTAGTAAGCTTTCAATTTTCTTTCATCCTATGTTCATAGGAAATCTTGGTCGACAATTTCAAGTTAAGCTTTTTTAGGCATTCCCTACGTCATATCAAAAATTCAGCTTTCTCGGTTCATTTGCATTTCCAAATGTATAAAATTACTGCACTGTTAATAGAGGCGGGCCTATCCAGGAAGAAGCCATATTTCCCATTTGGAAGCCAGCTCCCGAATGTGGGTATGAGATGGGAAAACTATTCCCATTTGTTAACTGGCTATGAGATAGGGAAATAAGATTTCCCATTTGGAAGCCAGCTCCCGAATGTGGCTACGAAATGGGATTTTAGATTTCCCATTATGTAGCTAGGTTCGAATCAGGATTTTTTTCCCATTTGGAAGCCAGCTACGAAATTTGGCTACGAGATGGGATTAAAGGTATTTTTTACCTGTCCCTTTTCATTTCTTTTTTTTTTTAGTGGAACCGGGACCCCAGGAATAAATGAAGTGTCTAAAAATTTACTATTAATTAATGTCTTTTACAAGTTCAAGTTAAATCAAAACTTGAGAACCCATTAAAAACGTGTTTTAACTAAAATCTTATTATGTCCATCAAATTTTAAGAAGACATTTCAATAAACAATAAATATGTTTTGATTTTCATTCTTTCAGGAGGAATTCGGTCCCAGCACGCCCGGGACACCGGGGTCTGAGACCTTCAGACCCAACATGATACCGCCGCCAAATCTGATTCCTTTGAAACACGCGTACTGCTTTAGTCATGGGAGACATTCTGGTAGTTTCTACCTCAAACTAGGCGCTGCTGGTAAGTATTGAATCTATAGGCTCAAAATTAATAGATTTTAATCCATTATAAGCAGTGATTCCGCAATAACGCTTCACCATTTGGGGATTCATCTGGTTAAGTCTGAAAGGTCTAATAGTTTAACTCCCTTTTGACTCCTATGTCAAAATGGACTCAGAGTTCTGGCCGAAGAGTATGATATTCCGTGATCTATTGAAAAGTAATTGTTTTTATCTAACGTTTTTGGATTTTCTGTATTTTACACTGATTGATTTAAATGTATAACTAAATTAATAAAAAAATAGCTAGCCTTTCAACTGTTTATGTCAAGTAAATTGATTTTCAGAGATGTGATTAACAAATTTTGTTGTAATATTATTTCCCGGCATTTTTTTGTTATGAATTTTCATGAATTTGAATTTATGATACTTATTTTATTATTTTCATATTTCAGGTTTCGCGATGGGTCATTTGATCCACTCAGTATTGCTACTTACTAACCAAATTGCGTACATCGTTGATGAAGACATAAATAACGACTATTGCGTGGATTATATGCGGATAGTCCTAGACATCTTCAATCCGATTTACTGCTTCTTGCAACTTTACTTCGTATTTAAATACTCCAATGTCATCATACTGCGAGGAAAGGTAATATCACTTTGAACTTTTTGATTATTAACACAGACTTAAATAATTAATGTATAAAACTGGCATATGGACATTAGTAGGTAGGTAACTACACATTTTTTTGTAAACTTCGTTGGATTAAAAGGGTTGGTGAGATAACTTCCCCCTAAATCTTTCTATCCTAGTAGCATAATTTCTATTCACATTTTCCCCCAAATGGCTTTTTCCCCATTGGCGTATTTTATTCTTTCGTTTTTCACGTTACTTTATAGTGCTTTAGTGTCCCACTTCTATTATTCAATTAAAATAATCTATTATGGCTATCGATTTTCAGAAGTATACACTAACTTCATAACTTTCCCAGTGTCGTCATAATCCCGGTACCCACTTTGCATAATCCAAACGAAGCTCAAATAGACGTTGTTTTAAATTACTGTATGTTAAAGTTAACTGTCAGTATGTTGTTAATACAATAAACATTACCCTAAATGAATTTGAGGTGATATTCCGAGACAACCACATTTTTTTAAGTACTTCCACACAGTCAAACCAAATGAGTCTTATCCCACTTGTCTCAATAAACGTAATAAAATTTTGCTAAAAGTGAAATAGTCATCGTTGTGTCTATGTAGCGGTTTGTGTGCTCTGCCTACCCCGTTTGGGAATATAGGCGTGATTGTATGTATGTATGTAAATTTAGCTTTGTCAACCAATGTAATGTTACTGTAATGTTCACTGTAAATAGGTTCTATGGTGGGTCAGGAAACTATTGGTTCAAAGGTAAATTAACATGACGCCTGTGTTCATAATAAATAAAGGCTTTATGCGCAGGTAACGTTACACAAGAATTACGTTTCAGGGTCTAGCAAGTAACTGAGCTAAATTATAATTATAATAATTACCTTTACTCATACATACATACTCATACAATATTTGTGTAGCGAGCGTTTAAAGAATTTAGTTTTTTTCAGGGTGTGGCGTGTTATGCTTTCATGCACATCATCGGAAGCAGTCTTTGTTTCTGGGTCTCTACCATTGTTCGAGAAACCGTCTTAGCTCTGACCATTTATGCCACCTCTCAATATGGACCTGGTGGGCCGTACGAAAGAAATGAAACGGAAACCACTGCTGTAACTGCCGGTATGTTTTTATATCTACTTTTTATGGCTTTCATCAAATGTGGTTTAGAATAACACATCAGTATTCCTTCCATGGATATCGTAACGCGACTAAAGAAATAGATTTAAAAGTAAAATAGAGTTTTTTGAGTAAAATGTCTCATTTTTAATGTCTAAGGAACTTTCCCTTCATGTCCTATTATTATAGTTTTACGAAGCCCAGTATAACGTTTCATTATAAATAATAAATAATAAATATCATTGGACAATTTTTTACACCAATCACCTAGTCCCAAAGTAGGCAATTTAATGCCTGTGTTATGGGTACTAGACAACGGATAAACTTACTTATATACATACAGATAAACATCCAAGACTCGAAAGCAAACATTCGTATTCATCATACAAACATCTGCCCCGACCGGGGATCGAACCCGGGACCTTAAGCTTCACAGTCAGGTTCTCTAACCGCTGGGCTATCCGGCCGTCAATTATGCCTATTCTATTTGGAAAAACGAGGCATACCTAACTTTTATGCTTGTGTATTATTTGCAGCATCTACTCAACAAAGTAGGCTGTTTGACGTAAGCGGGCTGTACAACGAAGAGTGCGTGGGGTCCACCACAATCATGGGCGTCATCGAAAGCTTTTCTCCTTACCTGTACCCATTCAGCGTAGAATTCAATATTCTTATTGGTATGTATTATGACATTAAAGAGTAAAGTAAAAAAATATTTTTCTTCGGATCATCTTGTTGTCCCTCTGTCTGTCTGTCAAGACCCTTTTTCTCAGGTGCACGTGGTGATATGTATTACAAATTATCAAATAATGAAGACAAATATTAAGGTCTGCTGTGAAAAAGTCAGATCTCTAAAGCTAAAATATAAGGCTGTTTGAAAGGAAGGGGTAGCAATGTCGTGTATCAAAAGTGAAAGAATTATCGGAAAACCCTAAACTTGTATTAAAATAAGCATGGCGAAAAAAAACTTTTGCATTTACAAATTTACATTTGCAGTTGATTTTCAATGTCGATATATGCAGGACAATTTCTAAGTTAACTAACATTTTATAGATAATCGTCGGAACTATTAAACTCATTATTTATTTTCAGTTGCCATTTACTACATAATATGGAGCAGTATTGGTAACTGTGAAAACGAAGACACTAATAATACCGACGGCACATCCAGCCTGGGTGACAACAACACGGTTTGCCAGTAAGTAGTGTAATTACAATACCTTTGCTTAGAATAATATTATTGGTTCTAGGCTGCAACATATACCTAGGTAGTGCGAATAATTACGAGTGCATACTTAGAACACAGTGTCCTATTGCCTTTCAAAACATCTGTTGATAAACGACGCTGCTCCAGTGCTAGAAGATTCCATCGAAATTATGTACTTGATTATCCTACTAACAATAAAAACATTTTTTTGTTTTTTGATAAACGGAAGCATGTTTGAGACGATAAAAAAACTCCTTAGACTATCAGTTAGATTTCCAAAGTTATGCCATGCCTTCAGATTCAACGAAGAAACGTTTAACCCTATGACTTGAAAGCCGTATTTATTTCTGCAGGATACCGACAGCGAATGAAGATAATGACTTCACTAGCAACATCGTGATTTACGCGGACTGCCACGCGTCCAACCGCGGCATGTTCGTGGGGCTCGTACTGATGGTCATCGTCGTGGGCATGCTCATCATCGGCTTCACACTGAACACTACAGAGTGAGTGCCTCGTCATAATTATGTTCATCATTATAGTCCGATTATGCAGAAAATAAAAATCTAGAAATATACACAAAAAATCACTTAAATACACATTCTGAAAAGTATCAAACTATGCAAAATTTTATCGTAAAAATAGATATTTGCATTGTTTTGTAATAAAATCAAATACAATTTGGTGTACAACTCAATGTGGTTTCGTTTTTTTTTTATAGGAATACATTTCTTTTTGTGTGTAAAAAAAAACACAAAGTGATCTAAATCTTACTAACAACCAATACAGGCTTGTTGAAATAAAGTCCGCTTGCTTGTTGAAGTAAAGTTCGGATTAGCGCGACTAAAAGTATTTTTACTGCGTAATAACTCAGACGAAAGACTCCCGTTTTGACGAAATGACGACACTTGGAGTACATCTCTTGTGTCGAAAACGACCTTTACGTATATTTTTTTCTAGGGACCTCTTGAACGTCGGCTACATCTTAAGTGACTCCACAAAACTTGGACTCCACGCACTGATGCTGTTCGCTGCCTTCTTCGCCTACAACCAGACAAGAAAACTGGACATCAATGAGCATCCTATTTCCCTCCTAGATGACATTCTGCTGTTTATTTGCATACCCGCCTTTTTCCTAGAAACGGTGCTTTCTTTGGTGGCAACGATCAACATACTCAACGTTGTAAAGACTGTGGATCTGATTCTAATGGTAAGTCTTGGTTTCGTGTAGCGGTTAATGCCCTTTAATAAAGATTAAACGTGTTCAAGAGTTAAAAATAAACTAAGTATGATAATTATTTTGCAAAGATAAAAAATCTATCTATTCCGGCACGAAGTTCAATCGGTTTACTTAGAAAGTTTAGAAATTATGCAAAGGGTATTATTTTAGTGTTGCTGATCGTACTTGACTATTACAAAGAATACACATATAAAGTCATAGAACCGGTTAATGTGTTTATTAGAATGATGATGATGAGATAATGTATTGTAGTTTAGAAATATAAAACATTAAGAAAAATTGCGCAAAGAAAAAAAAAACGTTTTTTTTACATGTTTAATATCTTCTTCCATGAAGAAATTTCACCACAATTTAATAAAAAATTACCACATTTTAAAATAAAAAGAACTATGTATCGAGTGCCTCCTGTGAGGATTGAACTCACGACCCCTGGTTTACGAGACCAGTGCTCTACCACTGAGCTAAAGAGGCGATGTGTGTCAAGCACGAAATTCGCGATTGTGTTTTGTTATTAAGATTTGCTAGTATTTAATTGATGTATAACTGAATAATAATGTACACTTACGACAGATTATGTAGGTATACTTAATGCGTAATTAATTTTATTGGGGAAAATTCGGATCTCGATCGGATTACGACGGCACACGAAGTATCAAAACAAAAGTGTATAAAATCTTCATAACCATTGTAACTTTATTCTTAGGACAGATTCATCCAGAACAAGATTAAAATTTGATTTCAGAATAAGTCATGAGTAAAAATAAGGTTTAGAGCTAATTTTTCAATCATCAGATAAAACATATCTGTCCGATAAATGTTGGCTGTCACTTTTCTTTTATATGACGCGAAAAAAGGATAGCAATAATTTTAACTGACAGATAAATTTATCTGGTGATTGAAAAATCGGCCCTTAATATTTTCTTCATCTGAAAGAAACGAGTAAAAGTGACATATTCCAAGACAAAAAAAAATTCTCTTTTGGTTAAATCGGCACTTAGTTTATGTGAAAATGAAAGAAAATTATAACGATAGGAATGATTGTAATGAGACAGCAGAGATAAACCCGTAATTGCCGATATAATACGATGGAAAACGATATTGCACTAATTTGCACGAAATTATGCAATATTGTGAAATAAAAAACGGAATGTGCTCACTGTTGATAATAATGCTTGTACGTCTTTACGTCACCTTTACCGCTTAAACCCAAAATTGCTGAAAGTGGCTCCGAAACGTGAAATAGTCATATTTTATATTTTTCTATGTTACGTTTCATGTGCTCTATATTATCCCACTTGGAAATACGGGCTTGATCTTTATAATGTAAATAATATTTAATCAAATATTTATAACTTATTCATACATTATCGTATTTTTTCATGAACTGATAGGTTTATCTCTAGTAACC
The DNA here is from genome assembly GCA_005406045.1 of Adoxophyes honmai. Lineage (NCBI taxonomy): Eukaryota > Metazoa > Arthropoda > Insecta > Lepidoptera > Tortricidae > Adoxophyes > Adoxophyes honmai. The sequence continues at coordinate 123,580 of BHDV01002178.1, read as the reverse complement.
TCTCATCGATCTATCTACTTATTCCAAATACGTAGAAAATAGTTTCGGTTTTATTTTAGCGCCCATTTCATTTTTAAATTAAACAACTTTGGTTGATAGCACTTTATTAATTCACGCGAATTCACCCTGTATAAAGCAAATTTAGCAGCTGGCTTACATAAAACCGTAGATCCAGCGCAGTATTTTACTCACGTGTAACTGGTGAAATTTAATACCACCTCGCTTATTTCCAGATGATACAAGTGGTCCTTCAGACGGCCCTGCTCGTGGACGGCCTGCGCCGCTGCAGCAACAGCCGCAAGCTGCGCCGCAAGAAGCCTGGCCGGGAGCTCCTCATGTTCCTCATCATCGCCAACGTCGGCATGTGGATCTTCAACACCTTCTCCTACAAGTCCCCAGAGAGCCTCGACGAGAGATACGAATACTACGGCAAAGTCACCTGGACTATCCTCGGCCACATCAGTCTCCCTCTCATCATGTTCTACAGATTCCACTCGAGCGTGTGCTTCGTGGATATGTGGGATTCGGCGTATAAACCTGGATCGGAACATTAAACTGTTTATAATTGTTTTAAATTATGCTGTAGATCAGATTAGATCGTTTTATTTAAGTAATTGTGTTAAGGTAGCTAGATTTTGATACTTATTATAGAAATATAGCAATTGAAATCTTCGTTTGATTCAACCTCACATAGTAATTTATTTACATCACGCGGATCACGCCTCTATTCCCGAATTGAGAAGGCAGAGTATATGAAACCCGACAAACGTTTCAAAGGCATTTTTAGCATATTTTTAAGTAGCAGGATGCTAGTCTGTCGCCTAAAACATACTCAACATATTTATCTTTATTCGCCTCTTACGACATTCACGGAAGAAATGGAGAGGTGTTATTCTAAACCGGACACCAAACGGCAAAACTGAGTGTTTGATTCGATAAACCACAACACAGCCTGTGGGTGGCTGCGGGCACTCACGATATGCATTTGAACGTGACCACAAAGCACGTCTCAACACGCCGTCTTAGCTGACCAAGTCAGGGAGTGACTTAATTAATGTTGCTACCCTGATGCAATTATCGAATATTAGGTTAAGTACTCGGACCGCATAGGAGCTCCGCACTTAGCTGCCGGCCGAGGCCGAGATACAAACTAGTTAGGCTCCACAACGTTGGCGCACGCTATGTACCCAGCCTGCCTGTTTTAACCATATTCTCCGGTAAACACTTCGGTTCACCGGCAAACACTGCAGACTCCGTCAAAGTCAAAGTGTTAGTAGGTAATGAATTTTGTGAGGAAAAAATAGTGTTAGATTCAGAACCGTTTATGCTATGTTGTAGAGTAATCTTTATGATGATCTCGTTATGGATAAGTTCATAATCGTACACAAAGTTGTTGTCATGTAACGTATTATTTACAAGTGATTTATGTGAAATAACGATTCATACATACGCACACAACACATACGTAATAATTTGTAAACTGAAGTCCCTAAAAATCGCACAACTTGACTCAATAAAAGTTGTGTCTATTCAGTGACCCGAAAACGGTACAAAAAGTGCGTCCTAAAATTCCTCACTCCGTTCACAAAATATGTATGCGAACGTTTCGACCATAGGAGCAAAGAGGATAAGGTTCTAAATCGCTCGTGGTGGCTACCAAATTGTCATGTTTAGCGACAGGCATATGATCCGCGAGTGAACCAGTAGGGCATCGCTCAAATCACGGAGATGCGCTCGGCTGACCAATGCCACTGTTTAATTGTTTCCGACCTTCTCTGAATACGACAACGCATACTATTGACGAATTTCATATGAATAGCACATAGACTGTCGGTACAGTTATTTGGCTGCTCGTATATTCATGGAAAGCGTCCTATTATCGCCAACTATGTTATGTATGGTTATAGTAAGTGGTATGTAAATAATACATACAATACATAATATTATATATACATCACGCCTATCCCAAATGGGTTAGGCAGAGTATACAAAACATTACATAGCCAAAGCCATGACTATTCTAACGTTTTGCAGCCAATTTTGGCCCTTTTTAAGTTTAAGATGAAAAAAGGTATAATAGTGACAGGATGCTAGTCTGTCGCCTAAAGCATACCTAAACCTATATTTAGTTGCTTCTTACAGCATCCATGGAAGAAATGATGAACTGTGTGGTTATTCTAAACCCGATACCACACGGTTTGATTGACCAAAATTATACTACCAAATGCATTAGAGGCGAGTGATTAAGTAGATGTATCTACAATTAAATGAATTGCAGCCTTCGATAGTGTTTTATTTAAGTCCCGCCCTCTTTAACTATTACTTGCCATGTGGATTCTGTAATAGATGCATTTTATGAATAAAAGTGTTGAAATAATTTCCTATAAAGCAGAATATTTTAAAGCGGCGGCTCAGGTGGCCGTGGCCATTAGCGTGTCACAATTAAATTGATACTCCTTTGTTTTTCGCGTCATTTTAACCGAATGCATTAATTACGTCACAAAAGCTTTCCGGTAACTCGGACCTAATTGGTTTTTGGTGATCCTTTTATCGTCATGTTGACTTTTAACATCCAGTTTATTAGTATCCTTTTGCTTATAACATATTAACAAGGGTTTAACTTCAATTAATGGTCCATCCATTCGTCCAGAATTTTCCGAATGGAGAATCCAGACAATCTATAGAAAAAGTAGCATTCTGTAACAAGAAAGAAAAAAGAAGAAACGTTTATTGACACAAAGGCACACAGTATCACAGTGACATTATGTTTAATGATGTCCCGAAGTGAGTCTTGAGATACACTACGAGACACTGATTCTCAGTGAGGCCACATTAAAACTAAAAACTTAAAAACTAGATGGCACTATTATCCAAGATAACAAAATTCAGCAACAAAATTATTAATATTATTCTAATATAGACTATTTGTAAATAATAAATTAAAAATAGACAAACTATTGTAAATAGAGATAAAGATAGATAGATAAGATAAATAGAGTTCGATTCGAGAAGGTCCACTCTACTGTTAATGTACGCTCCGACGGCAAGACCTCGTGAAAGGTCTGTGGCAAGCAGGTAACGGTAGAAAGAGACAGCTGTATTTTTAAGTCTAAACATGATCGGGAGTCCCCTTCTGAACGGAGTACTATTACCTATCCTGTGATTCAAAATGTATGCCAAAGTAAAGGCTAGCTATGAGAGTTTTGCTACAGACAACACACGTGATTGAAATATTTTGTGCATGGCTATAGGTATCAGTGTCGTTATTACAAGAAAAGCATGCAGTTACCTTAGAGATTCCTCTATCCTAGTATTCTTAGAGTTATCATAATATACTTACGTCAAAAGTTTAACACAACAAGTCATAACAATAATTGAAACTATTCAGAAGACGCAAAGTCTTTTTCAATGAAAAATGAGTTTTATTTTTTTTGAAAATGTCAATATTAGAGATGCTCAAACCACAAAACTTTGAAACCGTTATTTCTTCGATAAATACTAGACCGATTGTTTTTTTATACTGTGTACAGCAGATAAATACTCAGCATTTTAACATAGCAAAATGTTGGAATAGTTGAGGTAAGTTCTGGCATCACTTTTTTCATAACTTAAAATCTTACCAAGTTAGGTTTTGAGGATTACATAGATTAAAAAAAACAGTTGTCTAGTATTTTTATGTGTACATAGGCTGAAGACAATCTGTACATGGATAGGTACTGCGCGTGGATACTCACTCCTATACTCCGTGTCGTTTAATTTTAAATTATTGCAATAACACTTATTACTGCTCTTTATTATGTTCTCAATACAAACGGTATCACCATATGTGGTGACACCTTGGGTTTCCTTAAAAATGTACGAGAATTTAACCTTTATATATTTCTAATGTTATACAAAACAGAGTATATAGTTACAGTTTATCTCCAATGTTTAATGGACAGTTAGATTCGGTCCGTATGCTCATACGGCTCCGCACAATGAGATATTATAATGGGTAGCGGTCACGCTCGCGGCGCGCGCGCACCGGAAGGGCGCGACGCGGCGCCGGAAGCGCCCGCGACCCGTGACCTGCGCCCGCACACGCGCCTCGATGCCAGCACGAGGCACACGCGACATATGGATCTTCCTTTTTTTTAATTGTGAAATGTGGTTTTGTGGGTAATTGATTGTGTATTTCGTACAAAACGAAGCAAGCATAGCACAGCAACACGCGCGGGTCGTTTCGCACGCGAGATAAACTACCCATCACATTCTAACTTCTCTAGTTAGACAGTGACAGATACGTTTAACTCGCGCGCATCTCTACTCGCGTCCTGTCGTGCTAAGCCAGCAGGTATAAAGTTCTGTTGTTTTGCAAGAAGAACAAAAGTTAACGTACATTTACTAAGTGTGAATCTAAAGCCAACATCTTATTTACCTTTATTTTTACTACTAGCTGTGCCCGCGACTCCGTTCGCGTGGAAAAGTGACTAATTTTCCCCGTTTTTCCCGCATTTTTCAATGTTTCTTCGCTCCTATTAGTCGCAGCGTGATGTTATATAGCCTAAAGCCTTCCTCGATAAATGGTCTATCCAACACAAAAAGAATTTTTCAACTCGGACCAATAGTTCCTGAGATTAGCGCGTTCAAACAAACAAACAAACAAACAAACAAACTCTTCAGCTTTATTATATTAGTATAGATTTGATAATTCCAAGATTCTTAGAAAAACGCATAAACGTAAAGCACAATCACTTCATACGAAACAAAAGAACAATCCTGAACCGAACCACAGATTGCAATCACACGCGAAAAACAAACGGGAATACACTTCACGTCTCCGGGGCTCTCAATAGAGCATATTAGTGTAGCAGCGACGTGGAGGGTGCTCCACGCCCGTCCTCTGGAGGACCCTCGGACCCGCGAGCAGGTGAGCGCCTTATTATACCACTCTATCACTCATTGCACTCCGACTATAACGACCAACAACTTAATTGTTCGGCAAAATTGTCCACATATTTTTTAGATTTAACAACAACAATTTTATTTCCAAGCATGTTTTGTGCCCAATAATATTATTTCTGCACAACTACGGATGACACTTTCCAATAGATTCAATAAATCAGGACAGCTAAAAGCAATCTCCGCCGAAAATGTGTAACGCGTTTTCACCGGAAAACATATAACACTAAATCAACCTCTTGTACAAACTCGACGCAACAACGTGTAAAGATATTAAACAACTCATTAGATGTCTATAATTAAACTGATAAACAAGATGACACACGCAAATTTACCTAATGAACCTCCTTAAAATTAAGTTTTCAGTCGAACAGAGTGAGCTCATGTGATCAGTGTGCTGTGCATAATGACTCGGCGGAAATAATGTTTAAAAGGCAGCGTCGCCTCCAAGACGCGCAACCCTTGCCCGCCGCGGCCGCCCGCAGATTACCAGCCTACATGTGTTCGCGACTCACTTATTTGGGGTGTAAAATTGAATTACTTTGGGGAACAAGTATTTGGAAAATGCTTTTAGTGATGTGGGCTGATATATGTTTGCGGTGCTCTTTTCAAAATTGATTGTGTACTGATTTTGTCGTAAATTTTAGCTGAATAAAATTCACTTACATGTTGCATGAAGTTGTTGTGATGTAGTTAGTTCATCAATTTGACTATTCCTGGGCTAGTCGGCGCTGATCAAAGACGCGCCGCCGCTCGCCCGGAAAATTGCCCGGGCCCAATGAATATTATTAAACTCTTCAATAGTTCCTTGTACGGACTTTTATCTTGTTAAGCGAAAGCTTTAGACTTATAAATCTAGGCGTAGTCGTTAACAATTTGATATGAGTAGCCAGACACAAACAGTTTTATTCTTTTAGTAGGTACAAATACATACATACATATTCTCACGCCTGTATTCCCATAAGGGGTAGGCAGAGCACATGCATTTAAAAATCCAGTGCCACGTAGGTACAAATACTTACAGTATATTTAATAATATGACCCTGTAACCCTTTGAAGTGAGTAAAAAAAACTAATGCTATAATTTCAATAACATTTGCGAAATTTGTTTGAGTGCCATAAAGTAGTTTAAGTTACTCGAACTTTAAATAAACAAAATAACTAAACATACCCCAACATACACCCACAGCGTACTTGTAAACAGACACTTACGTACGAATTAAACCTTTCCAGAGTTCAGTTTCTCTTACCTATTGAAAAGGGTAATTTCTCTGTAAAATCACACACGATGAATGATAAAAAGGGCCTGTATTAATGGTATAATTTGCTTTTATCGCGCTGGGAAAGGGCTCGTGCCTCGGCCGGGCCGGCGGGCGGTGCACGCTCCGCCGGCCATATTTAGAGATATGTGACGATCCAGCGGATGCCCAGTGAACCGGGAGAGGATGTGAGTTATTAAGTGGTACACTTTCAGGTGATCTGTCGAGTGAGAGAATCGCGCCTCGCGCCCACCCGCCTGCCGACGGGAACTCGGCGATGCCGTGAAATTACTAAAAATAGATTTGATAGGTAACTGTCTAATCTAAAGTAAACTGTGGATAATACTGCTGTCTTATTTATAGCAGGTTCCTTGAGTAAAGACGAAAAATGTAGAGCTTCATTTCAGGCCTGTAACATATTTCTATGGCATATATGTATGTATACCTATGTCATCAATGAACGAGAACGCGAATTCTATATAGGGGATTTTTAAAATACCTCAGTGTATGTACTAGCACCAGTATCCAACACATTAAAGCTGCATAAATATAACGATATTATGATACGACTCTATTACTCAAGACACTAGGATGTGTACTATTCCGAGATCACCAAATACCTACCCATGTTAGCAGTATGGTATCACCGGTGGTCAGCAGTAATTACGACCAAATGCCGCATCCACAAGCCGTAAAAATCCAACATAGCTTCGACTGTGATCCGCAAGCACGGCCCCGTATGCGGTTCATCCATTTGTAACGGGCCTGTGATGTTATTCATACCATATCAAACGTTTACCGAGCATTACACTGATTCCCACTGTCTGGATTTACCTGTTATCCCTCACTAGTGAGCACCGGTGGATGTTTAGCGGGTTTATGCGTATGTGCCACTGCGTACTACAGGCTCGCTATTATATCAGGCCGGCTTACCGTCCCGCCCGGGCGCGGCACAACGAACAATTTACAATCTGCATAGCGTAGTAAGTTACTTTCAACTGCAACCGGCTTAAAAATGACACACGGCGCCGGAATATGTACGCTGAACTCAGTAGATACGTGCCTTTGCTAGGATTTTAATTCCTATATCAAAATCATTCAAATAAATTAGAGACAAACTTAGAGAGGCAATGAACTTTTATTTTACTACTAGCTTTCCGCCCGCGACTTCGTTCGCGTAAATTTCGGATTTTGGGGTCGTAGGTTTCTGAGCCTATATTCATTACAAACAAATTACAAACAAACAAAGTTTTCCTCTTCATAATATTAGTGTAGATGTAGGTAACTAAACCCAAATATTTTACAAAATCCTCTTTTTTTCAAAAAACAATTTAGCCTATGTTACTCGTGGATAATGTGGCTTTCGAATGGTGCAAGAATTTTCAAAAAGGGTCCAGTAGTTTCTGAGCCTATTCATAACAACCAAACAAACAAACATACAAACAAACAAAGTTTTCCTCTTTATAATATTAGTGTAGATGGGTACCAAAAACCCAACGCTTGGAAATTAAAAAAAGGTGAATTTCGGCAATGTCATCATGAAATTCATGTACTAATTTATTTATACGTAAATATGATTTTTTATTGTACCTATACTAATATTTAAATTAATTTAAAAAAATCGTATTCATGTTTTTTTTATATTTTTAGTTAGGTAGTAATATTGATTCATTGATTTTAAATTTAAAAAAAGTATTTAAGTAACAAAAATAGCAATGTTGAATGTTATTTCAAATTATCATTTCATAATTTTGTCAACCACATCAGCAAGCCAACTTTGACATCTGAAAATTCGGGCCACTCGAACTCGGCGCTAACCTCGTTTAGGCTTGGATTCCGTAGTTTTACCAGCTGGCTTTAATTTAATCACGGGCAAGCACAAAGCAAATGTGGCAGTGTATCGGAGGCTGCACCCGGAACCAAGCTCCAATGGCCGCTGTAAATCAATATCCGGTGGGCGCGCCTGTCACCGGCCTTTGCGTCATGGCGAATAAAACGCCACTAACTACTTCCAGCCACTTCCTCCGCGGAGTTCAGGCGCTCATTATACGGGAGCAGGGCTGGGAGCTGCTCGTGGTGATATCTTTTAAATAAATAAATCTCACGGTCTTCTACTTTTTTAGTCTTAGATTTTCCTTTGAAGTCTTACGTAAGATTACAGTCAAAAATATCTGTACATCTTATGCCACTAAAAATAAAGTCGATGTAGTAACAGTTTGGAATTATACTTTATACTACCCTAATATAGCTATTTTTAAAGATATAGTGACAGGTTACTAGCCTGTCGCCTAAATAATGCCTCAAAAATATTTGTAAATTCACAAATCAGTTAAAATTTTGCGAACTTACTATTAATTAAGATGATTAAAATGTTTAATCTTGTTTTTAAACTTTTCCCCTCGTCTAATTACATGAGGTACACCTCATACCGTACAATTTAAGGCCATTTTAATGAAAAACACTCTGTCCGGAGATCAACTAACAGTGTTTCGTTAAAAGTTTGTTATTGAGCCAAAGTTTCATTGCTTCGCAGAGTTGGAAACATGTCGGGTGAAATTTTCTTGCGATGTTCAATCCGTAATATGAGTGTTCGAGCAAAATAACTATTCAGCTTTGATGCGAAACGCACTTGTAACTCCAACTAATGAGGAGCAAAATGTTTACTCTACTCTAACTTAGTTCCTAGTTTATTCGTATGTTAAGTGTACATTATCGGAACATGAGACGTACACGCTTGTAGGCACAGTACGGAACGTGAGTAAAAACTTCAGGTTACAAGTTATTGAAATGACTTAATAAGTTTAAGTTAAACGTAGTTGATTATCCAACGTTAGATAACAGCTTTAACTTTTTTGCCAGAAATATTTCACGTCATTACAAGTAGTAACATCAAACAAAATCGTTATGGGTACATGTAACCTGTCTATGTAAATCTTAGAGGACAGACCCACTAGAGAGTCAAAATTTAATGTCATTGGATTTAAGACGATTCCGTCAAAGCATCGCGGCGATCGCTGTGCTCCTATAGGCCAGCCTAGGATCACGCGTAACGCTAGTGGCTTTTCCTCTATGGTTATTGGCTCTGTACAGTTTTTGTGTCAGTTTGTAAGTGACAAATGGTTTGTGAGACTGGGAGGCAATCATTGTTTCTCTAGTGGTTTTGTCCTCTATGATGTAAATAAAAAGCTGGCATGAGGGCTGCGCCTCTTATGTTTCATATAGCAACATTTTTACATTTACTTTTGCTTACTGCGCAATACGCACAAGTTATATTGACAACCGGTATCGATGTTCATGTTTAAAGAAATACTACCTCGTCCCGCAGATTAAAGTCAAAGCAAAATATTTTTATACTTGCGAGTAAATTTTTCTCACGGCTATTTAGTCTTCAAAATTTTAACCCAATCATAACAGAAGTTTTTTTAATAGGAACACTTAAGCAAGAGCAAAGTTTGATAGCAAGAGACAGATATAACGTTTGTATTTAGGGATGATTTTTTCGCAACATTGCCTGGTTTTTTTATTTTCCTGGTCAGGCTTATAAGTTACCCTACCGCCTAGAATGAAGCGGCAAGGCGCTCAAGAGGCAGGGGCATACGTCGATGTAATGAAGATTTGAGGATAATCGAAAGAGCCCCGCTCGGCAGACGATTTATTTGCGGCGCGACCGTCCGGATAATAATGCCTTTAACAGCGCTTCTGGCGCCGGGGCGTTCGCCGCGCGAGTGCACTCGCTGCTGTTAGCTTAGAAGTTTAGTTGTAGTTTTTTTTAAACGGGCTTCATAGAAAAGTGTCATATTATCCAATAAACAATTCTACATAGCAAATTTAGTTACGGTTTACAATAATGCGTAGCCATTAGATATTTGTAAATCAATTTCAATCCTATCCTTTTTTGTTGGGGTTGAATTTTTAGAACTGAATTATTAGCAACTGACCATCGTGTGGTCTAATTTTATCTAGCGATTGTCTTCTATCCTACCTAATAGAGACTAAAAGATGTAATCGAAGGCGTAGCTCATTGGTTCGTCAGGTATAATCATATTTGCCCTAGCCTTAAAGACGCCTAATCAAAGTGAAAAACATGTAACAAATACTTGTCTTGTACACACCAATGTTAGGATTGATTTTAATAAGTTAGCTGATCTTAGCCCAATCACAATAATGTTGACGCCTAACGTTCTTAAAAAGGCACTTTTGTCATATTTTAAAACAATATTAAAAACTTTAAATAAATAAAATTAAATAGGTACCTAATTTAAATCTATAAGATTTTTTCGTATTTTAACTCAAGATTTTTTTTTTTCAATTTAGTACAGTTTTGATATCAACTTGTAGATAGATCTGAAGCTAACCTGGTTTTTGTGTTGACTGAAGCGAAAGACGCCACTGCTATTTCTAAGCCTAAATTATACGTTAATCATACTTTCGTAAAACTGTTCACTATCTCCGGCCAGCTACTAACACCCGTCACTGGCCAAGCAACAGCAGGTTCCCGGTGCAAGCGAGGCTCGGCCCAGCATCGCCTCCAAGTCATGCTGCTCGCTTGTTGATAGACTTTCATAAAACTGTTCACTGCCTCCAGCTACTAACACCCATCACTGGCCAAGCAACGGCAGGTTCCCGGTGCAAGCGAGGCTCGGCCCAGCATCGCCTCCAAGTCATGCTGCTCGCTTGTTGATAGACTTTCCACCTACAATAAGTGTTTCCTGAACATCCTCGGAGCTTAGACATTGTATAATGTATAGTTTCTGATAATTTTAATGTGAAAGGTTTTCTTTAGGATTTGACCGGTATTAAAATTGATCTTTACTTAAAAGACACTTTTTGTGTGCTCATTTCATTATTTGTACAATTTCACTGACCACTTCAATATATTTATGTACCAGGCTCTTCTTTTTTTCTTTTTTTTTTGTTAATAACTAACTTACGTAGATAGATATCATAGTTTGACATTAGAAGGCGAAGCTCAAATTCTTCGCAATTAATAATGACTAGGTACCATTTTTCGCATGTTTCTTTTTTTCTTTACTTTTTGTTGGCTTTTTTTTTTATTGATCCGAAACGATAAACCAAACTACCTACTTTAAAACATATAAAATATTTTAATGCGCATTTGAGATCACATTAGTAAATTTATATTTGCTTAGTAAAACATTAAGTCCGTTTTTTTGTCAAAACAAACTTGTGTACTAAAATAAAAATACTCGTAACAATGTAATAAAGTATCTACATAGTTACAAGATTTTCCGTGTGGGTTTAGAATAACACCTCTCCATTCCTTCCGTGGATGTCGTAAGACGTGACTAAGGAAATAGGTTAAGGTATATTTTAGGCGACGGGCTAGCAACCCCTTACTATTAAGTATTATATAATTTATTACGTGCCAACTTAAAACCTAAAAAAAACCGCTACAATTGACCGTGAAACGTGAAATATTTACGGTTTTGCCAATGTAGCGTTTCGGGTGCTCTGCCTACTCCATTTGAGAATACAGGCGTGATGTATGTATGTACGCGATGTTTGTACACAGCCCAAAAGAAAAAACAGTTAATTAGGCATGCGATATATCTATACTTTCAGGAAATTTCCGGGCAATAAGATTACATGAAATAAGCCGGTTATTCCCCGACAGCCGCGTCAATAAACATGACAAAATAGGCCCATAATAAATATGGAATAGGGTTTCCAATCAAGTCTGCTTCGCGCCCCGTCCGCCGCTACAGGAAGACACAGACTTACCAACGTTAAGACATCCTTTACTAGCGCTGGAAAACTAAAAACCTGTTTCCTGTCTGGGAAATAAATCTTGGAAATACAAAAAAGTGGGAAATGTAGGAAAAAAGCATCCAGTGAGCACAGCAAGCTGTTTTGTTTAGTAGGTATGAAATAATCATGAATTGAACTGTTTCGTATGCTCTGCCTATCCTATTTGGGAATACAGTCGTGATGTTTATAAGTTAAAATACAGGTAAAATAAATAATAGGTTTACAGTACACAAAACGATTTATAAATGTTCTGCACTCTTCACCTTAGCAAACAATATTTCAATTTTACAACGGATTCAAAAATACATACATCTCGTATTTTTCCCCTATGAGCCCAAAGAGGTAGGCAGAGCACACGAAACATTACACAGACAAAATTGCGATTCGTATCCAATTCTAGCACACACACTCAGAGTAAAAAAAGTTGGCCCCCAACCCCTATGAAAAACCACCCATTTCTCTTACATTATTGTAAACTAAACAGATTTCTCAGTAACTGATTAAATTAGTTCATCAATACTTTCTTAACAGTATCACCCCATGCAAAGACTTACCTTAAAAGTGTAATATTAATATTATGCTCCTACGCATCCGTAGCCACGTAGCAGTTCGTAGCGTTCGTAGCGCTACGCGGCGCGTCTCCCGCATACCTGCCGCATAATATAGACAACGCCCGACCGACGCCTTCGGGACAAATTTTTAAATTGCCTCGCAGCCCTACAGACGCCCTGCGCTCCCGCTGAATTAATGCACTAGATACCAACATGCGTTAAAAAACCATTGCACAATAAAAGTATACCTAGAGGGATAAGAAGGAGATGAACATGAACAACTTAATTAGACCTCTAATAGAGCATAGCATTTGAATTTTTTGACAAGCTATTCGTCGAAGGAAATGGTCGTCAGGAAACCTGAACATAAGTAAGTAAGAACTTTTAAATAAGGACGTGTGGACTAAGGACATAGGTTAAGGTATACTTTAGTTAGGCGACTGGCTAGCAACCTGTCACTATTGTAACTGCCACCTCAAAACCTACAAAATATAATGCCAGAAGTGGCCACAAAACGTGAAATAGTCATCATTTTGTCTATGTAGCGTTTTGTGTGCTCTGTCTACCGCGTTTGGGAATACAGGCATGATTGTATGTATATGTGAAGTTTGCAATCCGCATTCCACTTGCGTTTAATTTATTGTCCGTGCTCTTTCATACTGACAAAAGGCCTGTATCCAGTAATGGACATACCTACTTATCTGATTTGAATCATTATATGTATTCAGTAAACAGGAAAAAATCTCCAGTAAATAAATTAAACAGATGGTAGCGTTTCAAAACAAAATGAGTTAATTGGAAGTCGTTGTGCTGCGAGTTGATTTTTGTTCGTAGTTTAAAATAAATATTATAATAGTTTCCAATCATTTAGTGAAAAACGTTTATAAACGCACTTATGTATTTTACTTCAAAACGCCGTAGTTTGTTTTAGAATAGACCGTTCTTAATTATTTGAATCAAATGGCTGAATCAATACAATACAAGCCTAGCACTAACCAGTGTACCTATTTTATAGCCGAAGTTGTATTCACTGCGGAAACAATGCTAAATGGACCAGATAGGGGAAACTACATCAAGATACGAAACTTGCCGACTCTGTATCACGACCATGAAGCCTACATTGCTGGAATTTATAAGTACACATATTATATGCAAACCAGACGTCGGTACTTTGATTTTCTATACAATAATGATCATATCTACAATATCACGTTTTACCATCAAATCACCCTGAAATTGCTAAACGTGGCACTGGATTTTCGAATTCTAGTGCTCTGCCTACCCCTCTTGGGAATACGGGCGTGAGGATGTGTGTGTGTGTGTGTGTGTGTGTAATGACTAATGATCGTAGTGTAATCTAAATGAACCTACATGTTCTTACTTACTTCTGTTTAACGCGGGTTATTAGGCAGAGATCGCTCTTTATAACAAGCTTTTGAAAACAACACCACATATTGTCTAACCTACCCATTTATTTTGTAATCTCGTTGTACATACTGAAAATCTCCAATGTTAGGGCGAATATTATTAGTTATTACGAAAACTGTTAGCTTTTCCAAAATATGGGTACCGTCGAAGTGCGCAACATTGCCTATATGGTGCAATTTTGTCTGATTTGAAAAACTGCTATTATTTACCAAACGGCTATGTATTTTTATGATTGGGTAATAGGAGAAGTACCGTTACTTATCTGGCAACCCATTTTAGTAGCATTTGTGGCGGCAACGCTGACAACTTTTGAATAAATCCCTATTAAACTGCAGGAAGTAAGTGCATATTTTTTTAGTAGGTTAGTAACTTTTGTTCTTGCGGATAAAATATCAAATACTATGAACTATGACCCCTTGAGTATTGATATGGAAAGAAAACATATTCTTTTCATTGTTTTCATTGGTTTTGAAAAGTAAATGTACAAATTTAACACTTAAACGATGCTAGGCAATGTTGCGAAGGGAATTTTGAACACTTCTTCCTCAAGTTTGTTTAGTGCTAGGGTTGTGACCAATTTGTTAAATGAAATATTTTTTTGGTCTATTTAACCCATATAATGTTCAATTTAATTACTTTCAGGTGTTCGCATAATTTCTCTTTCAATGCATTTTTTTTATGGTGTTCGTTTATAAATACAGTACTTTGTATTTTTAGCAGATTTATGTTTGGCACAACCCTAACTGCGTTCAAAATTTTGAAAGGGAATATACAGTGTGTTACCGACGTGCGGGCATTTCTTGAAGCAGTGTTAAGAGATGCGGTTTGTTAATCTACCCATTAACTTAATTGCATTAAAAAACAAAATTTCAAATTGCGTTACTTTTCTAAGAAAAGTTTAATTGCAAGCAATGTACAGTAAAGTTTCTGTCACAAAATGACAAATCTAATGTCATCTTAGTATTAACTGGAAGTTAAGTGAAGTTAAGTTACGCATACATTGAAGACTCAGAAAATGGAAGAATTGCATTTGTGGCTTTATTTGAAATAATTGTGATATGCTAATACTTGCAAATGATTGCTAATTTGATGCATTATCGTCAGTTTTAATAAATGCCCGCACGCCGGTAACACACTGTATTGAAATGCTCCCAAACGCTCCTCAACTTTGCCTGCCGGACAGAAAAATACACATTTGATTGTTGAATGCTTTTGACTGTTTTCTAAAAGTTATCATAACAGTTAAGAATTAAAAAATCCCATCCTTTTAAATAATCTCGCAAGTAATAGCTTAGATATCAAGGCAATGTTGCAGCTTTTAGTTCCAATTTTGCCTACGACTTTGAATCCTTCTACTACTGAAAATAAGAGTATTTTAGTAATAATGAACCATAAAATCCGTGACTCATTTCGCTTGCATAGCGACGAGGCCCACAGATAACGTACACTTCAAGAAATATTGTCGAAAAACATGAAATTTCGTGCAAAGTTGCACACTTCGACGGTACTGCTGAATTAGTATTATAATTCTAACCTAACTTGACTTGCAGGTTTCTACAAAGTAGCTTTGAATAGTATTATCCTAAATAGTTTACAGATTCAGAAAAAACAGATTTTAAGTGGTTTTTTAAAAAAAAATCAAAAGAAATTAAATAGGTACTCGAAGTTATGCTCCATTCGATCATCTTTTGTATAAACTATAAATACTATAAAAAATACTGTAAAAACTATGAATTAAAATTAAATCCACTCCAACAAATATATAAATTCAATGACCGTGAGGTATATTGCTTCTTTTTGCTAACTTTTAGGCTTCTGTTTATCTTATAATCTTACAAACCACAAGTATCATTATCATTATGGAGTCTGTGTAAGCCACAATAAAAAATAATATGACTTTATCGAGGAAATTACTGTTTATGCGATTCACTTTACAAATCGTAATTTTGACAAATTCACAGCGTAAGTATCGTGTAGAGTTCAAAATAACCTTCTAGGTACGAAATGGCAAAAATGACGCAGTTTTGGACTGAAAGCGATGGTAAACATAACGCATGCCGAGAACAAAAGTGACCCAACTCAAAAAAGCCGATTTGTGGGAAATCGCAAAAATGTGATTGGCATTTTGGCTTGTCCATGTTTGAACTGTCATAACTTTCTTCTCAATTCCTGTATTTCAAAAATTCCATTTTTTTTACTTAATTTAATTTGTCCTTCTTTCGTACTGTTGAATTATTTTGATAAACAATTTAGGCTTTTTTCATAAACATTTATTAAAAAAAAGAAGATCACAATAAGTCACTTTAGTTAGCAATAACTATTAAAACAATACAAACTATTAATATAAAAAAGTCACTTTCTTACTTACACCACAATATCGTTCTCATAGTTTAATACTAAACCGACTCAAAAATAAATATGTCACCAAACCAAATCCATGTAAAAGTACTAAAGTGACACAATTACAACTTTGGTCTCTTTAGTGTTAATATAACTGTAATACAACGTACCTATTGATCACTATTATAATTGTAGAGACTTAATTCGCTTTAAGTCAGTTTTAAGTTAAAAGTTGTACTACTACCTGTGACGAAACATTGAATCGGTCGCTGTCGTTCCGGCGGCAAGTGCGGAGGGGGGTGGGTGAGAAAGAGACCTCCAATGTAACTTCGTGCTCTTCTAACTAGAAAATGGCAGTTTTAAATTGTCCACATTGTGAAGTACGCGTTTAAAGGTCATTTTCTATAACTAACTCAATTTTGCAAATTTTCGAGTTGGGTCACTTTTGTTTTCAGCATGCGATAAGTAAACAAACTTAAACGTCATCAGTGTCAATTTAAACAAAAATTACCTTCATTACTTTTACTGTATTTCTTTCGGAGATTAAAACTATCTTTGCACGAGCAACAACTTACGTACCCAAAGCTGGCTGCCGCTGAACAGAAAGCCATTTATTTGCACAAATATTTGAATCCATATTTACATAATTGTAGCTCGCCGGGAATGATTCCGTGCTAGTTCCCTTACACGAAATGAGCGTATCCCAAGATCCCGCTTACAAATTGAACGCGTCGCAGTCCTATTCTGAACAAGCTGTTTAGTTATTATAATTATACGAAACATAAATATTGACAAATAAAAAACTTTTACTAGCAACAATTAAAAGTTACCGTGTGATGTCGTGGTTAGAATAACACCTCTCCATTTCTTCTGTGGATGCCGTAAGTAGTGGCTGTGGAAATAGGTTAAGGTACATTTTAGGCGACAGGGTAGCAACCAGTCACTATTGTACCTAACTTAATACCAAAAAAAAATAGGCTTTTAGTGGATACAAAACGTCATAGTTTGACCATGTAGCGTTTCGTGTGCTCTGCCTACTTCATTTGGGAATACAGGCGTGATGTATTTAGGCTTGTGTCTCTTAACTCAAAATAAATTAAACGTTTTACAACTGTACTATTCTACATTTCCAATAATTTACATAAGAATATAGTTTTATCAAAAAAGAACGCCATTCACGTCACTCTTGTCTTATGTCTATAATTTTGCACTGATCACGGGGCTTCCGTTTCCTTTAACATAGAACCACGTGGGAACACATTTGTATTAAGAAAACTAAAGTCCAAATAAGACCAGTTTATAAGTTAATTGTTTTAGCGTCTCACTACGCGAGGAATAGGCAGGTGCGGCCCACGGGACGGCGGCTGAATGGAGCGCGCATACTAATTCGTGGAACATTCAAATAGCAGCCGGGCTTACGGGATATGTGACGGGACCCAAGATTTAGTTTACAACTTAGATTACGGGCTCCGTGGTCAAGAATTAAACAAGTAATCTAAGCGCCCGACGTGGCGCGCCGGACCCCGTTTCAATTTTACTAGCTAGCTCTTGATTGGCAAAGTATTGTTTAAAAATAGAGTCGATAATGCCGATGTCCTGTACTGTATAATTATTAGGTGAGCTTGAAGTGTAGGAGTTTATGTTACAATCAAAGTACTTAAGGACAGTTTTTGGAGATTAATTTTGAAATGCTATAAAGCATTAAAAAAAAATTTGGCGATACAATAGAAAAAACTTCTTTATTATGACGATAATTAAGTAAAGAACAAAGCAGGAAAATAAACACCAGTTTCTGATACGAAATCAGAACAGGTAATTTGGACGACAAAGTCCACAAAATAATAATTCATTCATTGCTAAGGAAATACTAAATTTCACCTCGAGCAATTAACAAAAAAGCTGTCCCAAGAATAAATTAACAATTTAATTCCGTCCCACTCCTAGCGGTAAACAAATAATTAGAATTGTAAAGTAGGTAATTCGTAATCCGACAAATCCACCGACTCCACTGTTTCTTTTTCAGCACAAAATATCAGCTTTATGAATCAGAATTAACTTAATGAATGTCTTGCAGCCACGTACTTTTACGCTTAATCCTTATCATATTTAGTATATCTCCTTACACCGTGCAGATTAATTAACTTCTAGCCTGCCGAATACGGCGCGGGCTAATCTTCTGAGCGTTCGTGCTTTACGGAAATGAATACCTAAATAAATTTGTTCAATGACCGTTAAATATGTAACGTAGAACATTAGAACATTTATTTATATAAATTAATTGAATTTTAACTAGTTATCCGTACATTGTATGATTGTAGTTATAAGTACCTACCGAAGAAATATATACACTTAGTTTAATACTAGTTTATACCTTTAGAAGCTCCGAAAAGCTTTACCTGTTGCGCGGACGTTCGCTCTCGTACCTACATCGCACTCGGAGCCTCAGTCCTCACGATTTGGTCATTTTCTTTTTTCGTGCATTTACGTTTCAGATTAAAAGATCCGGCGAACAAGCCGCCCGGCAAGCTCGGGATTTCTCGGGGCGCATCGGAAGGCTTCGCTGGCAGCATTCAGCTATGATTGGCTGGCTCGGGGCTGGGGTGAGTTATGACGCGTTGGAGGGAAGTTTTCGCGCTGGAAAATCAGTTGTAGTCGCAGGGTTGAGCGGCGCGGCCGCGCGCCCGGCCGCGCGCAGCGGCCGGCGTCTCCCGCCTCGAGGGTAAGTGAACATTTTATTTGATTAAAAAGCAATTTCTTCGGTGTTCTCGCGAATATACTTACGCTTAAAGCAGTTTAATTCTATCGAAAATAATATAGTCCCGCGGAATTAGGTTTATTTTTAACGTCGTTTGTAAATTCGGATAAAAGCGCAAAGTTTAAAGTTAAAGGATTACAGTTTATTTTTATGTAAAAAGCTGAAATCATTCTGTATAAAAAATCTGCCGGTTGCGTTACGGTCAATTAGACACTTTGGATTTGTTGTTTCTTTATAAAAATAAAAAAATCAATGATGGGATCATCAGACACCGCTAAAAACGAAATAAATAAAATCATTGGTTTCAATAAAGCAAAGGGACACTGATAGACCGATGATGAGTCAGCTCGTGGGCTGTTGATATCCCATTATACGTATTTGATTGATACGTAAATATGATGTATTTACAGAAGATTGAATACGGGCCCAAGTCAGGGCTCGGTTGATGTTTTCCTCGACGCCGGTTGTATTAAATTTGGATGGAACATTAATCTTCAAAGGATTGTAATTTGGGCGGGAGCCGCGTATGCCGAATCATCTATGAACAGCCGTCCTCGCCTGACCTTTTACCACTCGCGGATTAGTATCTCGCAAATATGGAAATGTATTTACAATTCGGATTTCCATTGGATCGCTTTGAAATAAAGAAAAAAATCAGTTAAACGTTTTATTCGCAATTTTTATACAGTTTATAATTAAGAAAAAGTAAGAATATTTACCGGTATTCTAAAATACAAGTATGCTTAAAACTTACACCTTCTATAATTTCTAACGAAAACATTCATCGCAACATGTCAATTTCTTCATTAATGGATCATTAGTATATATCTTGACACTGTTTAAATTGAAATTTAGTAAGTAAAGTAAACGTTTATACAAAATTTAAACAATTATATAGAATGACACATACGACCCACTACGGAACCCACGCCTCCTCTAATGGCGGGATGGCCCACGCGCGCCTAATGCACAAGTTTAGTCTTTATTGCCTCGGATAGTTAAGTCTGAAACCTAGATTGATGTTTATTAAAAAACATACAATCAATCACTGAATATGAAACATACAGTCGCTAACTACCCGAATTTTTGTGGTAAAAGTAACGACTAGATATTAAGTTTGTATAAACATTTAAACACATTTTTGCTACTATGTTACATACACATACATACATATTCTCACGCCCATATTCCCATGAGGGGTAGGCAGAGCACAAGAATTCAAAAATCCAGTGCCACGTTTAGCAAATTCAGGGTAACCAGATAGTTAAACGTGATATTGCGGTGACAGGTTGCTAGCCCATCGCCCACAATACACTAACCCTTTCCCAGAGTCGACTCTTACGACACCCACGGGAAGAAAGGGGGAGGTGCTATTCTAACCCGGCACCACACGGGTACTATGTTACTATGTTACATAGGTACTGATAAAGACGTTCATGATATGGCAAGCTTACAAATAATCAAAAAATAATCATCACTGAACAGTGAAACGTGTTCTTACCAGTACAGTTTTTTCAATTTCAAATTACAGTTTTTTTGTGAGCAACACGCTTAAAATTTCTCTCTGTATTTTCACACGCGAATAAGACAAACAATAATTAATAGTTAGACCAAGATTCGAAAAAACAAGGAAATAAATAAACGCGCGCTAGGTACTGGTGTATCGTTGCTGTCCGTACCAAGCGCGGCGGACAGAGTCATGCTGCAAAAGGTACGTGCAAATTGCCAAGTCGAATCTAACGTTACAACTAAACAACAAATTTTTTACAGCGTCTCTAGTGATCATTTCTGGAAGAAAAATTCTCCGCGTAAATCGTTTACGCCATCACTAGAGAGCACGATTGCAATAATTTCGTGGTAATCGTACTAGTGTACATAAATTGTAATCCAATGAAAATAAAAACACTGTTTTGCCCTAGTCTGTTTAGGGCTGACTAGGCTAGCTGCGAATAAAAAAAAAATGGTACAACTTTTTTGTAAAATGTCCATTGTATGCACTAACTATACAATACTTGTATGTAACTATTATAAATACGAACGTATACCCCGACGGACGGATTTTAAGCACAAAACCAAAAAAGTAAGAACTTTGAATTTAAAATAGACAACGAGACTCCTTTTTCGACGTCAGTTAAAATGTATGTAATAATCAGCCAGTAAAGACAGGGGACAGTGCGGTAATGTGCTCACCAAATCATCGAGCCCGGGACAACAAAGGCTTTCCACCGGCCCAGTCATCTAGTAATGAAACAAGCGCTCGGGGATGCGTCCTGTGTCCCCTGTTCACTCAACAATCACGTTTCATGAGGCATGAGGCTAGTTTTTCAATGTCGTTAAAATGTGGACGCTGTGGGCCGCGAGTGCTTTAAATTTTCACGTTGAGATGGCAAGGGATTTATTACAATACCAGCTTTTATTCAGTTTCACGTGTCCTGATGCTTTTTTGTTTTTTTCTGTCTGTAATCAAATCCTGCAAGGTAAATTTTCACTTTGAGATGGCAAGGGATGTATGTATTACATGCTTTTATTCAGTTTCACACGTACTGATGCTTTTTAGGGTTCCGTACCCAAAGGTGAAAACTGGACTCTATTACTGAGACTTCGCTATCTGTCTGTCTGTCTGTCTGTCTGTCTGAATGTCCGTCCGTCTGTCCGTCCGTCTGTCCGTCTGTCACCAGGCTGTATTTCAAGAACAGTAACAGCTAGGCAATTGAAATTTTCAGAGATGATGTATATCTGTTGCCGCTATAACAAGAAATACTAAAATCAAAATAATAGTAAAATTAAGAGGGGCCCCCATAGAAAAATTATTAGCTGTCAACATTTTGCGAACTGTATCTCAAGAACCGTGAGAGCTAGGTAGTTGAAATTTTCCCCCAAGGTAAGGGGGTCCCCTATATGTATAAAAACATGGTTTTTTGCTCTATTTAGTACGGAACCAAGTTGGCCGGTTTTGTTTATTTTTGTCGGTAATCAAATACTGCAAGCCTAATTTTCAAGTTTAGATAGCAAGGGATTTATTACAAGCTTTTATTTACCTTCACCTGTACCGATGTTTTTTTTTGTTTTTTGTCTGTAAAAATCGAAATTGCAAGAAAAATTTGGTTTACTTCCCGGTTACTGATTGAGCTAAAATGTTGTGCACTTAAGCAAGTCAGATGACAATACGATAATCTGATAGTAGAATTCTGGTGGCCCGCATTCAACAGGCGGGAACTCTTCGGTGGTTGGGACATTCATGAACTTGAAATTGGTTACTGTCGAACCACAGAACTAATTTACAGTAATGATATATTGATATTGTGTTGCTCTACAAAGGTTTTATAACGTTAATTGTGACTGCGTTCTACGGTTGGTCAGGAATTAATTGGTTAGACTATAGGTACTTACTCTACTGTACTTTATCTAGGATGGAGCACAACAAATTGCCTTTGGTATGTATAAAATAACTTGCATTGAAGTACGTTAGGTTATTTTTTTATAGTCACGAAAAAATGTAATAGGCTTTGTTTTTCTCGTGTGGTGTCACACCTCTAATTACACCTCTACATTTTTTCGTGGATGTCAAAAGGGGTGTTTAAGGACATAGATTAAGATAGTAGTAGCGACAAATTTAATTAACTTCATGAACTTCGCTTCATATCAAGTTGAAGTGACGCGCTCGGTTCAAAAGTCGAAATTCCACAAATAGGTACCTATTATACCTACGTTTATTACATTTCAAAATACATCAAACGGTCTGTTTTAATAAGGAGATATTTACTATTTTTTAATGTTTTATTTTATTCTACGAGTTTTATTTTTGTTAGCCAAGTAAGTAGTACCTAAGTATATCCCACTGCTGGGCAAAGGCCTCCCCTTTTGTTCCGCCACTTTTTTCTCCACAGATACTCTTTAACAATACTCAGGTTAGTTAAAAAAAAGCAAATTATAAACATTTAAACAATCGTCCAATGGAATTTCGCAATCGTAAAAACAGATTGTGCTAAAGGACACAACATGCAATAGCCACGATTTTATCTATGTAACGTCTCAAGTGCTCTGCTACCATATAAGGAAATATACACGTGAAATTTCACCATACTTACATACAAGTATAACTATACGAGCTGTTACCCGCGACTTCGTCTGCGCAGAATAAGTATTTCGGATTGCGTGGCGTAGAATATATGGCATTAAAATTATCACACAAATAATTTTTGAATCGCATTTGACAAATATAACAGCTTTTTTAACAAATCGACGTCTGCCCGCGTTCGGGTCGCGCACTCAGCGACGCGTGACGTTTACCCCGCGCATGCGCGTCACTTCAACGGTTTTGACAGCGGACGCCAAAACTCGCAAGTGGTATATTTTACCCGACTTACTTGAGAATTATCGTCGTATATTGGATAATTCACAGAATATCATTACAATTTGTAGCCTATGTGTTATTCTGATGTATAAGCTACATTATTGTAAAGTGTCATTAAAATCCATTCAGTAGTTTTTGCGTGAAGGAGTAACAAACATCCATCCATCCATACATCCATCCATACATCCATCCATCCATACATCCATCCATCCATACTCACAAACTTTCACGTTTATAATATTAGTAAGATGTAGAACTCAATTTATAAAAGTCTGACTCTTAATCTTCTACTATCGGGGCATTCATCATTTAGCGTTAGTGTGAAATTTAATGCTGAGAGCCTAATCCTGAAATTCATGCGCATCACAGGGATTATTAAGTATTGCATACTATTTCAATACTTAAAAGGTGCCAAGTATGATATGCTGGGTAGCTTATCCGCACCCAATATCAGCCACATCTGATTGGTGTTGCTACAATCTCTATTTACTTTTAATGAGTTTCCACGATCCTCCCGACTTCTGTGATTTGAAGTCAATCAAACTTTTTCGAGTTCCGACAACCAAATAAAATGATGAAGGTAATTTTATATCTTCCCTTTCAAAACAAATTAAATCATATTTAATATTACGTTTCATTTTCCTCGTTAAAGTTGTACGTGTAAAATGTGTAGATGTGTTTACTTTGTAAGTTGACGGATTAAATAATTGATCACGCGTCTGTTAGAATAAAAACATCCTGTTTTTATTTGCAATATTAGTCCCTATAATCATAGTTTTCCTATACGTTGAGACAGAATAACACCACTGGATCTCTTCCGTGGAGCGTGGACATCGTAAGGGGCGACTAAGGAAATACGTTTTGGTACGGTTTAGGCCACAGGGTTTTAGTTTTATCCAGGATTTGGAAACACATATGAATTTCAACAAAATATACATACCTACATCACGTCTGTAATCCCGAATGAGGTAGGCAGAGCACACAAAATATTACATAGACAAAACTATGACTATTTCACGGCTCGTGGCCACTTCTGGCATATTTTTGCAACGAAACAGCTTCCTTTTGATGCTAATAGCATCACACCCAACGTCCACGTCTCCTCTTAAGTCTATTAAAACAGCCGTCCCCTCATAAAGCATAAAGCGACGTTAGCCGCATTCTGTACCTACCACTACCACGAGTTGATATCGCGAACCACATTCACTTTATTAAAGTCGATAGCGAGTAAACGCACTTCAAATAGTTTTCGATTCGACTTGTCGATGGCATCTGTCACGTTTTTGGTACTCGTGGCGTGGCACCGATGTACTACCATAACGTAAAGTACTCGTACGCTTCAAAACGTTATTTAGCTTCGATATGCGTATATGTGGTTTTTTACAGTGTGGTGTCGGATTTAAAATGAAACCTCTATATTTCTTGCGAGAATGTTGTAAGAGACGACTAAGGCTTCGTTTAAGGTAATGCGTGGCACTAAATTCAAACTGACGGCGCTCTATGGGAGCGTTTAAGCGTCACGCACCGCCAGGCAAGTAAACGAGGCCTTAGCGTTTAGGCTAAGTTTTGGGCAACAGGCTAGCAACCTGTCACTGTAGTACCTCTTAACTTAAAACTTAAAAATATGCTAGAAGTTGTTACGTAACGTGGACATCATAGATTTGTCAATGTAGCGATTTGTGTGTGCCTACCCCATTAGATAATACGTATGTGTGATGTAATGACCGTCGGACTCACACTACCAATATTAATAAAAGAAGAAAGAAGAAAATTGTTTGTTTTAAAGTCTCCAAACCGGTCTCAAAAATACGGGAAATCTCCAAACGGTTACAGACTTTGTGTCATAAGAAAACCGAAAAATGGGCCTTCCCTCAGCATGAGCTGTATTTAGTTCCACAAGTGACCGCAAGTCGTTCATACCGTCGCTGGCGTGGCGAATACGGTCTGTGTAAAGCGTAGACCCATGGTAATGGTACTGCTGCATGCATAGGCTTGATTGATCGAATTGGCAACAGAAGGCTATTGTCACCACGTGCGAGGCGGACGGCCGCCTTGACGTGAATAGCCTGCGCCGCTGCGCCGGTGTCACATCGCATTAGATTCACGATTCCACAACTTCGACATTTCGCTACTCTGACTGCAAAATGAGCACAGCGGTGGTCACGTCAGTTCGGTCTGCGCTAAATGGAATTTAAGAGTACTTATATAGTCACCTTTTAACTGTTTGTATGAAAGTTTACATACATACGTACATCACGCCTATATTCTCAAACGGGGTGGGTAGAGCACGTAAAACGTGGCGTAGACAGAGCCATGGCTCTTTAATGTTCCGTAGTGACTTGTAGCTTCATTTTTAGGTTATACCTAAGTTAAGAGGTACTATAGTGGCAGGTTGCTATTCTGTCGTCTAAAATTTACCATCTTCAGTCGTCTCAAACGACGTCCACAGAAGAAATAGAGTTGTTACTCTGAAGGCGATGCCAGACGGAAACCTACTTAGTTAAGGGCAATAACCCTAAGCCAGTAATAAATACACAATTTTTGCAACTTGTTTGTTTTTATGTAAATTCATAGCAATACTCGAACTGGACATGGTTTTAAAGTCAATAAAGATATTCCCGGGGGAGCCGCGTGTAATGACATCACGCCGGCCGCAGGATAAACGTAGTACGCGCACCTATTACAGACCGGCTAGCGCCAGAAACCCCTGCCTTACCATAACGAAATCATAATCCTAGCCGTGTCGTAATCAAAATAATTCCATTTTAGAACGGCATCTTAAACTAGCACATAGCTTAACGAGTAACTAAGAACTCCCCTAAGGGCTAATAATTACGTAGCCGGGTTCGCCGGTCGGCCTCGGTTACATTTTATAAAGTCCGCAGACGAAATAACGATTATGAGCGTTCGCGGACGAGCGAGCGGCTTACCGCCGACCGCTTAACTTTGTAAGTCTGCCACAATTACTTCTAGGTTCGCTTAATAAGACGATCCGCTGAGAGAAACATTTAAAGGATTTTTAAGATTTCCTGTCGCAATGGCCGCTCGCACGAGCGCCCTTTAATCCGCGCAATGAACCTAACCGTGCGTGCATTTATTGGATTGTTCAAACAAAAATATGGCTATTGGAGCTTTACCTGGTGCAATACTCGTTCCAATTAATTGTTTTGAACATTACGAAACTTCCATTAAAAAGTTGGTTTGTCTGTTTCCAGTCTGGGTTTATATTTGCAGCCAATTAGAAGATGCTGGGAAGCCTAATTCTCCATTTCTAGTGAGGTATTGAGATCTGATACTAAGATTTTCGCCTCAGTGGGGTCGGTATCGCCGGTTGTCTGGAAGCGGCGGCGATAACGAGCTAGTCGCGCCCCTTTGTACTGTTTGTCGCCGCCACCCGAACCCTATCCAATTGCACTTTACTTTGATGACCTAACGTCTCGTGAATTATTCTTAAACAGTCTTATTAGTGTCCTCGTTACCAGGTTTCGAGTTTTAAAGCATTGTTGAAATGTTTTAGCTTATTTTGTCGAATGATTTACTGTAGATACTTTCATCCCTCACTTTTTATAATTTTAGGTGTTGCTAAATGAAAAAAATCTGAGAGTTTGTTAAACACGTAATTTTGAATAAGTTTAATGACATCAGTCGAGTTGAGCTTTTCTCGGTATATTTTTCGTAATTATATCGTAGAAATAGGCAGAAGAATTCCAGCCTTTCTTACTGATTTTCCAAAGATAGGTAGTGTTCCTTATTTCTCAACACGGCAAAGTTCAAGGCACGGGGAGTGCGGTCCCCCGTCCGGCAGCCCGCCGGACCTGAATGCTCGCACGGCGCACCGGCAACTGCAGTTTTCATTGTCCCCGAAGAATGCCGCTTTATTGCCTGCGAAACCAAATAACCCCCTTTATGCCAGTTTTATACCGTACCGCTCTTATTGAAACTACTCACTTTATCACCTTTAGCCAAACTCAATAACGCTTAAACGATATTTAGCAACGCGGCTGATTTACTGTTAGGTAAGTCTGGTGATAAACTGGTAATTGAATATACAGGCATAAATCTTAAGCGTGCATCATAAAAAATCCCGATTTGAATTTTGAATGTCCAGAATATTTACGAAAGTACGTCAAGCAAAAGTCTAGGATTATTTTTTAAGAATTACGGTGGGGCTTTAAATTTAACTTCCAACAAAATCCTAGAATCTACGATTATTATCTGTCTAATTGGGTCTACTTATATTCAACTTGTGGGCTATTCAATCAATAACTAACAATGGTCAATGTTAAAATAGAATATTCAAAAGTTTATAGAAGCATAATAAACTTACAGAGACTGAATATCCTTTAATTAAACCAACTTATACTCAATTCACGGAAACAAGTTAATATAGCGCTCTCTCTGTCAGGTAATCCCATACAAATGATAAAGACAAAAATTCTACGATATTTGACAATCTCGAAAAACGTGTTCACTTCTGACTACTATAATATAAATGAATTTTAGTTTTTAGTTGGAGTTGGAAGTAAGAATTTTAGGCTTTTACAATTGTATAAGGCAAATAGAAAAACAAGAGTAATAATAATATTCATTCGTGAAAGTCCATTTAACAAATCATAATTTGACACTTGATATTGCACGAAAACAAAGGTAGCCAAGTTTGAACACTGCCTTTTTAGATATCCCCAATAACTTGTTTCCGTGAATGAGATATAAACTTGGACATAATTAACTCCGACTCTTTGAACCGTAAAGGAATGCGAATAGTGCATGTCCGGTAGTAGCGACATTGGCTGCAAATCAGGCGGAAGTTGAGCTAAGCTTGCATTGTTTCGAAGTTTCCCGGCGGCGCGCACGCACGGTCAGGCGCGAGACATGCCCAGTTCACCATTATTGCGTTCTTTTATTAAAACATGAAAGAACTACTCTACTGATAATTAGTTCGTGCAACAACGCAGATGTTTATAAGCTTTGAGCCACTACAACCAACGTTTTCTATATATTATTATAAAGACGACACAGAATAACAACTGTTATACCGTTATTACTATGATTTAGATAGATAGATTTATTTATTTCTAATTGAAAATCACATTATACCTAATTCACATGTCAGATACAAGTAATTCACAAAAAGATCGTCGAATTGTAAACAATTGTTAAAAAATTATTAGAAATATGCATAAATTATAACAATAATGTCAAGAATTCAAAACAAATAAAAATACAATTTAAATACAGAATAATGTCAGAATAAAATCATATCACAAAAATGTGAAAAATGTCATAACTAGTCATAAAATATGGTATAAAATAATAATCGTAATAAAAGCAAAATAAAAAAATAATAAATACTTGAGTTCAATAGTTATGTCAAGTAGTAGTAGTTATGTTAAATATTTTGTTACTAGTGCGTATCAATTCATTATCAACGTGCATTGGCGGCCATCTTCACATAATCTTAATATTAGTTACGAAGTTCATTAGTTGTAAACTTTGTATCAAAATGTCGTCGCATAGTGCTTTATTTAAAGTTAAAAAGTGTTGTTTGTAAAAAAAAAGGTAACTACTGACTAAGTACATGAAACCAGCTTAAAGTAAGAATTTCAACTGTTTCCAACTAGATGTACATTTAATCCGCGACATTGGCTTTAATAGGCTAGTTTAGTATCTCCCTGAGACCTGATCCGAAGTTCCTCAATAAATCGCGCATAATCCTCGCCGCCACTCGTCCCTGATCAATGTCGAGGCTGCAGCGTCGAGTGTTATCTATATCGCGAGTCGACCCAATTTAACCTCTACCATCACCCTTCGACAGCACAATAAAAATGATTTATAGCGACGAGCCCGCTCGTTCAAGAATACAATACGACTTTATTTATTGCTGGCGAAACTGATAATAAACATCTGAGTACTGTTTAAATTACTAGCGGCGGGAAATTTTAATCCGATCACGGGATTAATTTCTTGCCTCGCTATCGCTTACATACATGGAAGAGCTCAATTCGATTGTATGTTGTTCTAGTAATGTAACAGAATCAATGTAAGTAAAACTTCAATAATTTGTTGATCCATGCAATATGAAGACAGCTTGGAAAACTGCTCTAAAATGCCAGTATAACTTTAACTTATCAAACGATGAAGCTTTAATTAAAAATCAGATGTAAAATAGTGGAACGTTATTAAAATACCATAGGTGACAAAATAAATAGTATTATGATAATGTTTACTTTGTTAATGACAAATTTTGATGCAAGAATTCGATGGGTATCCGAAACTAACGGGTGGTTAAGGCGCGACACGACGTCATTATTAGCCGCATATTTGCGGCGCGGGCGCTGCCAGCCGCTGAACAAACTAATCTGAAAATTACACCCCCCCCCCTTCATCTCCCTCCTACCGCGGCCACGAGCAAAGTGGACAGAACACTGACAAACTATCCCCCTTTGTACTTTACAAGTTTCAGAATTTCGGACCTGGCTAAGTATATTGTATTGTAATCAAATTCGTTTAATGAACTTTCCTAACTATTATTATTGTTAGGCTAGAAGCACTCGGTCCATAAACAAGCCGAAGGAAGCAGGTTTTTTTTTATAGACAAATCGCGGCAGATAAATATCTCGCTACAGGTAAATCACAAAGAACTAGAGTTCTGCAGAAAATTCTGTACCGAAATATAGATATTTCGTTGTCATAAAAATAATATTTACGTAATAAAATCCGGTATAAACGTTCCCACAAAGTAGGAAATCCTTCGCGGTGAGGTCGAGACATTAATTTGAAGCAAGCAATAAAGGGGCAGCTAGATGTCTTCACCGCGGCGGGCGCGGGCCGCGCGGTGTGACGCTCTTAAACGCCGCTCTATAAATTTCTCAATAAAATACCGGTCCACACGCTGCCAAACAAAAACAAACCTTCCCACCGACGCCCAAAACACATCACCACCACCACATAAATCCGAGAGATGTGCACTTTCGTAAACGAAGGCAAACGAGGAAATAATTTACTTTGATATGATTCTCCTTTACAGGGGATCCGTTCCCAGGAAACGAAAACTTAACCCCTTCCCTTAAGGTTCCGAGTCGGTTTGCAAGAACTCGGGTAAATACAATTTTTGGCAATTGATTTTAGGTTGGAGATTAACGCCGCGGCTTTACCCGCCGCCACGGCGTATCATAAAATGTAAGCGAGCCTTATTCAATTAAATTTGGCAACATTATAATGTAACAATCTCAGTGATCTCATTTCGGGCGCAGTGACAGCCTGTGGCCTCATTAATTACGCTGATTCGATTAGGCAGTTGTAAACTCGCTGCGAGCTGCGTTACCTCGCAACAGCACCGTGCGTTCAGATTATTGACAGCGGTATTTACGCGGAGTACCTGGCAGGCAGTTGATGAAACAACCGTGCTAATGAATCGACAACAAATTGATCGGAACAATCGGTTTCATTCAGTTAATTAGGGTAAACTCAGAGTTTAGTTACTTAAGGTAAATAAATGTTAAACTTTTAATAATACAATAGTGTCGAATGAGAGTTTCAGCTTACTACTTACGTGGTCATTGTCACGTGGTTAGGATTGATTGTTGGGGTAAAAGTACCTATGTGAGGAAAAATCCCAAGCACAACTACCATAGCTATTGCATTGCTAAGACATTTAAAATTAAAACATGTACCACGCAACCGCATGTCGTAGCCATTAGCCATTCACAATTATTATATCTGTGTGTTACTGAGTTTCACCAATCTTGGCAATATTACGCAAACCAATTACTCACGTCTTAGCTTAATAGACGTTTCAAAGACGCATTCCTAGTTCTGAAACAATAAAGGGAAGATGAAGCTTACTGATACACCGTCCTTTACAACTGGGGTGGACCGATGCGCCGTTGTTATACGTACCTACCCTCGGCAAAGTTCGGGTTACTGGTGGGCCAGCGGAGAACTTACGGCCACATGGCGGCACGGTCAGCCGACACTTGAAATAACATACCGCCATTAGACTCACCGTATTTATCTCCGAAGAAAAGGACTTGTTGATTTAGTGCTACGAGAGTACGTAACCACAGTTGTTTCTACGAACTTGGTTGGAGAACTTTTTAAAGCATTGTTTCTTTTGTTAGGCTTTACTTGAATAAGTTTTACAAGTAACAAAAACGCCCTCGCAATCAACACAATTGAAACAATCCCATAAAAAGTTACGGCCATAATCATCGGCAGTTTAATACAGGATTTACAGGACAATTTTTATTGAAAATTGGCAGGTGCAGAGCTGAATGCGGTGCATTGAACGAACAATTGTTGTAATTTGCGGACTGGTCCACGTCTATTCCTAATCGATTGCAATTGTGTGGGAGTCGTTCGAGCCGGCCAATCTAGCCACTACCAATATTGTTGCACTCCGCTGATACCCCGCGTAGGCTACCCGCCGATACGAATTTCTCTCATAGCGCTGTAATAGCCCATCGCTGAGCTTATTACGCGCGCTATCTATTGAGAACGGCTTTACAGGTAAATCCGGAATGGCTTGTACTCGCTACTAAAGTTAATAATCTTGCAGCGCATTTTCTTCTTTCACCACTATGAACATTAGTGTCCGTTTTTATTAAAAATAATATACCGTCTGCATGTTTACCTGCATCACTGAACGTCCGATATTGCAAACGATGAGTGTTTCAATAAAGACAGTCTTGGTTTTTTAAAGTTGTCGATTCAACACAAGTTGTTTACCTTAGTAGCTATTACTATACCTGGTTACGGGGCTCAATCCTGGTAAAAGAGAGTAAAGTTACCTTGTAACTATAGTTATACTAATTAAAGTGCTTAGTAGTTTGACAGTTAAGGCGTTCCTTGTCCTGTTGTAAACTGTTCTCCCTAAAGAGACGTCAGGAATAGCACCGACTAACAAACTAAGAAAACGTTTGCCGTAAACGGCCATTTAACTTGATCTACACTCTGATGGAACGCAGATATTCAGGTAGAAAGTTCAGGGATAAATGCTTAATTTGAAGTTAAGTGGCGCTAGTCGCCATGAGCGATATAGGAAAGCGAAGCAATTGGTATGTATTAGGAGCCGGTCTAGTGGAAAGAGACCGGATACAATTACAGGCGACAATCCTAGCTGCTGACCGCAGGGAAGGATGCATAGAAATACAGGCTCTTATCCGTAATGGAGAAGCTCTTTCATTATTGCGGCGCGCGCGACGGTGCCTCCCGCCGCCGCCCGTCGCGACTTATGATTTCTAGGGATGTAAACTCAGTTTCATCTAGATAAAACTAACTTTTGAATCGTTATTTGACTTGTGATAGTTATAAAATGTTAGATACGATTAAAAAGTAAACGTACTTAAGAAGTCAATTTATTCGGATTATGATTATGCTTCGATGTTTCGACTTTTAATATTTTTTTCCTGTACGTACATAAATGTATGTTCCCAAATAGACAACAATAAATATAACATAGACAAAACCATCAGTATTTCATGCGTCGCAGCCACTTCTAGCTTAGTTTTAGGTTTGAAATCAGATGGTAGAGATATAATAGTGACAGGTTGCCAGTCTGTCGCCCAAGGCATACCTAAACCTGTTTCCTTAGTCGCCTCTTACAACATCCACGGAAGAAATGGAAAGGTTTTATTCTATCCCGACACCACACTGGAAATGTGTAACTGCTCTAAATTTAGTTTTTTTAGATTTATATTGGTTCCAAATAGGGTATACCTTACGCGTAGATAGACGCGTTTGAACTCACTCCAGCATGCTACGAGATAAACAACCGGAAGCAGACCCAACAATTGGCCGTAACATTTTTATGGGAACGCACGATCCTCTATCCTAGTTTTATTTTAGCGGCCCTCATGTGAAAGCCAATACACAGCGCGTGGAGTGCTTAATGCGCCGACCGTAATATCAATAAAGAGGGGCGGCGAAGGTGGAACAGGAACCTGGGGAGAGCACCTGTCTCCTCCTCTAGGTGTTGCCTCGCGCCGACTTTCCTCCAATACTTAAAATATGACGTGTCATCTTCCCAGCTCCAGTTACTCGTTTGTACGCCGAGATTTGTTTCACGGTTGTTTCGCGAAAATCATTTTTGTAATCCGATACTTAAACGGACTAGTCTACTCCCGTGAGTTGCTAGCCTGAAAGTTTTCGTTTGGTGGCTTATTATTATTACACAGATTTGAATTGTAAATTAACACTCATTCTTCTTCTTCCTCTTCATTTTCTTCTTCTTCTTCAATCTCTGACTAGTGTCTAACCAATGCTCTGTACGTCTCTTCTATTTCACTGTAAGGTAAAAGTACCAATCCTCGACGCCTCAACACCCAGTAGATGATACCGATCTGTCACCTGTCTTACTATGACATAAGGTTGCAAGTGCCAAGTATTGGGTCAGTGTCGAGCAAAGGGACGTTTACCTTACATACAATGTGCTCCGCATGTCTAAGCGAAACGTCTTCAACTAATTATAATTATAAATTACACATACATACATACATATCCTCACGCCTGTATTCCCAAGAGGGGTAGGCAGAGCACATGAATTCAAAAATCCAGTGCCACGTTTAGCAATTTCAGGGTAACCAGATAATTAAACGTGATATTGCAGTGACAGGTTGCTAGCCCATCGCCCACAATACACTAACCCTTTCCCAGAGTCGACTCTTACGACACCCACGGGAAGAAAGGAGGAGGTGCTATTCTAACCCGGCACCACACGGGGAATATATTATAAATTAGTGTAAAAAATATCTGTCATTAGTATCGAGTTCAAACCTCGTATGAAAGCGAGGCCTTCATTAAAATTTCATAGCTTCCACAGCTTTTTTGTTTTCAAGAAACATTAAGAAAAGTCAAGCTCTATTTTATTTTTCTATGCCCTTTTATCCTGTTTGTTCTCACGGCTGTATTGTTTGCCTATTTAAATATGTGTCAGAGATTTCTCCCCCTTTAAAAAGGGTGATAAAAGCCTGCAATGTCAACACGCTGTACAAAAGTAATCTCAACAGTAACCTCTCTTTTTCTTTGCGTTTTCTTTCCGTGAATATTTTTACGAACTACGAAACCGTCAGCCGATTTGTGTGGATAATGCGAAGTAAAAAAGCAGCGCTTGATATAAAATATTATTATGATCAATAAGCTAGGAATTTTTTAACTTATTACTGACTTGAATTTTTACTAAGAATATACACCAAAACACGGCATTTATTCACGTCATTTAGGTTTTAAAAACGATATTAATTTTTTAAACTGTACAAAATGTATTTTTGAATTTCAGATCTTTAAAGTAGTTAGTTTGCATTGTTTATTTTTATTTTGTATGTATTCAAAAGCCGTGGTAGCCCAGAGGTTCGACCTGTGGCCTCTCAAGCAGAGGGTCGTGGGTTCAAACCCCGGGCTCGCACCTCTGAATTTTTCGGAATTTATGTGCGATATCGAATTGGATATTTATCACGAGCTATTCGGTGAAGGCACATCGTGAGGAAACCTACACACAGCGACGAAGTAATTCAACGTTGTGTGTAAAGTTCCCCATCCGCACTGGGCCCGCGTGGGAACTATAGCCCAAGCCCTCTAATACTGAGAGGAGGCCTGTGCCCTGCAGTGGGACGTATATAGGCTGATGAGATGTATTCAAAAGAACTTTGTGTTTTGTATAATTATTTCAAAAACTCCTTTGCCCATTTGTCGTGTTCAAATTCCGACAAAACGTAGCTTACAATATTAACTGGCCAGATTCCATAGCCGCCTGTCCTGTCTACTGACAGCCACACATACGTCGGTAACAGACTCACCACAACCGGCCCTAATTGCCCTAGTCACCTACACAATGCACATTCGCCATTCAAAACAAAATTTTGTTCAAAGTTACTACGCAATTTGCTGCGTGTATTAAAAATCGACAACTATTCTGCTTGCGGATTCCACCCATTAAATTTTATTATTACTAACGATTATTCGGCTAAATACACAGCTATGATACCGGCACATACTGACGATACATTTCAAACGTAACCAGTAACCACCTGTTACTCAGAGTTAGAATGCCGCGGATAAATCTTAACACGACATCTTTGTACCCGCTCTTTTGTCAATTTGTACTAAATTGGTAATAGTGAAACTTTCACATAAATATTTGGACTTTAACTTCCATCGGATTCGAGATCTTAAGTAACGTGTGTTTACGAATAAGTACCGAGTCGCAAGGATGCTGCGAAGAAGCGAGGAGCTTATCGTACGTGCAACCTCTAAATCTATGACTACGTTTCGTTAGTATTACCATAGTAGAGCTTAAGTAATTATAGTGAAGCTCGAAGAATTCAGTAACCCATAAAATGAGAACTAGTTTAGCGCGTTGGGTGCAGGCGCCTCGTTGAAAATAGGTCACTCCCTCGTAGCAAACAATATTTTTACGCATAATCAATAGTTCGTACACAATGGCGTCCCTACGAGCACTCGTACGTAATAAATACTCGTCAATGAACATTCGGGCGATGAGAGCGCTGAACTAAACACAAATTCCTAACTTATGCATCCAGTCGTCCATGTTTCTACTAACACCTTCGTTATTTTTCAAATGAGTATGAAGAATTTTGTAAAATTTAAATTAAATGATCGCCCAACACTGCAGACCCAGACCCCTCCCAGTACGGTCAAAGACATTCAAATTCATGAGCCACCATAGAACTTTTTCAAATGCAATATTTGTTATTTATTATATTGGCACTATGATGACGTTTGCATTGAACTCGTTCTATACAGTCCTTGAGAAGCCACCTCAGCGTTTTGGTGCTTAATGCGGTCAATAATTATAATTAACTACTTACAAATTCTACAACGGTATATTTATTTGTCAATTTAGTTTATAATAATGCCTATCCTAGCATATAAAAAATATAAACATATGTAATTTTATTTCATTTTGACGAATATGGATCTAAATGTTTGGTTATCCTTAAAAAACAGTCCTGGACTGCTATGTGAATCTTCTGCTCCAGTATTACTTACAAAACTCGTAAAACATTAAGTAAGTCCAATCACAAACATTCAATTATTCCTGTATTAAATTACCTACCCATCAAATTTATCACGGCGTAATTAATCTGTAAATGCAAATGCTTAAAAATAACTCGGCAATATCCAATTTAAGTTTAATTTTCAAACCATAAATTCGGTTTAGCTCCCCGCCGCGCGGAGGGCGCTGGGATTGAGTCTCACTCCTCTGAAATTGCAGCGAACATTTTTATCCCTTTGTACTAGTTGGAAAATGTAAGAGGTCCTTTTAGCTTAGTAATTTCGTAACTCATTTTGATTGTATCCCGACGGAACGCGCCGCTGAATGCGGTCGAGGGTCTCTGAAAAATAAACTTCCCTAAATTGTTTACTTGAAGTTAGATATAATCTTCTTAACATTGAAATTCGATAAATTTTGCAAAGTTGCCAATTTATACGTATCACTTGGAGTACGTGACAATATGTGGCGTAAGTGATTTAAGCCTATACCTCCAAGTTGGTTTAAGCAAAGTGATACTCGACTGAACTCGGAAACTCCTGGGTTGACTTCTCTGAGATTTTCTAAGAAAATATGCGAGACCGCCCGCCCCCTGTATGAAATTAAATTTGCGAGAACAATTTTTTCCCAGAAAGTAACTTTATTTACAGCCCCGCTGTTTTGCGCGCTAACACTTTTTTCATTTTTCAATAAGCATATTCGATTTAGGGTGCCCCCTACACTTTACATTTTGAGATTTTCTGTTCTGCTTGATATTTCTGTACGAGACTGATAATTCCTTGAGATAAATAATCATACCTACACGTTTTTTCGTGATAACTGATCTTAAGTCTCCCAAAAAGTAACTGTAGCTGACTCCTGTACCATACGAGATAAAATTGAGTAGAAAAAAATAATAATCCCGCTCCAACAAGGCTTCTCAGCTTATAGGTTTAAAGACCCTCGATTTCACTACCGCTCATTTTCAGAGAGTTTGATATATATTCTTTTCAAAATTAGAACTAAAATTCCATGTTAGCGGTTAAAGGATTATTACCATTTTACAAATGTTGGTCATGTGTTATTGTGACATACGTAAGCTTCGAGTACATAATTGCAAAATTTCACTTAAACCAAAACTTGACTCCCGGGACCCCTCCCATCCAAATAATCACGTTTATAATTTTAATATGATTTTTTTTCAATTGGACGAAAAACATCGCTAGCCATTATGTTACATCTATTAATCACCATAAAGTGAATATCGATAAAAGTCTATTTATCTACGTGAGCATAAATAACATACATTTCCGAATCACGGCGCCCATGAGCACGGCCGGTAAGTCCCGACGTGACATTTAAATATGAATGTGTCGTTGCCGTCTGGAGACTGCTAATAACGTGTGATTTTTCCGCGCATCTGCTCCCGCGGCGGAGGCGCCGACGCGTTGCAATTAAGTTGCGATGCATTTCTATGCGCATTTTCACTTCAGTACGCAGTCTAAACGAACCGACTGCATGAGCGATCGCTTGCGTGAAAACGATAAAATAATTATCAAAAATGCTGAAACAATTTAAAAGTTTCCTACAAAGAGAAAGGAGACAAAACAAAGCCCCAGAAGCTAAGAACTGCTGCAAAAATAGGCGTAAATATTTTTAGTATAATATGTATAGGTAACAAAAACTTCCTTTCAATATGTAGGTACTAAGTATGCTTTAAACTAATTAACAACAATGCCATAACACTCGATCTACATCTGATTTTAACCATCTTTTAGAAGAACTGAATGTGTTGACCAAGTTCCGATTTCACTGTGAAAAAAACGCAGAGTAATTTTTTCCTCTCGTAGTTATTTGATGTCTTTTAGTTCCTTGACGATATCTACACAATTTTAGTTGTTTGAAAAGTAAAATCACGGTTTGCAGTTTTGTCCTAAACTCGCAGGATAACAACGTGACAGGAGCGACTCAAGTCACCACGAAAGCATTTCTCGCAAATTGACGTCACCCCACTCCCGCGAAAGTTTTGATTCATATCTTTCGGAGAAAGTGGCTGAACAGCTTCAAAGCCCACACTGATTACCTATGTGAGACATAAAATGTACTTCCTGAAAGACGAGCTAAAG
The DNA here is from genome assembly GCA_005406045.1 of Adoxophyes honmai. Taxonomy (NCBI): domain Eukaryota; kingdom Metazoa; phylum Arthropoda; class Insecta; order Lepidoptera; family Tortricidae; genus Adoxophyes; species Adoxophyes honmai. Next base: position 85,069 of record BHDV01002178.1, on the reverse strand, counting down.
TAAAATTCTTTGACACGTTTTGCGTAAGATGACTCATTCATTTTAAACTTCATTTCATTTCACCCGAGTACCAAGGAAGGGTAGTTTTAGCATTTGTTGTTATACAAGAGAAAATTTAAGAATTTAATCTGCCGAAAGAGTTTAACTTTAGATTGATAATGATGATGTCGTTACAATCAATGAACATTTCCAGAGTCTTGATATTACGATTCATGAAATAGCGCTTTTATGACAAACAAACAGATAGACAAGTTTAGGTGATGGTTGGTGCCCTGTACCTAAGTAGGTACAGAACCTTAAAAATGTATGTGGATCTACAATACGTCAGATGTCCCTGATGTTCATGGGTGTCACTATTATCGTGCGATTACGATGACAGTCGCAAAATACTTGATGCCCACGCGCGACATCCTTTAAAGCGATTGCGACCAGAGGAAGCAGCCAGATAACCTACTTACTGATCCGGGGTATTCTATTTGCCTGTAATAATCGCGATGACAATCTCATATTACATAAAAGATTTGCCCTCTTTCGTTCCAAATGCGATTTTCTCCCCCGGAGTTATTGCCGCCGCTCGAATTTTTTCGCCATTGAAATAGGAGCGCTACTATCTTCTATGAGAATTTTTGAATGTATTCGAATGAATAAGAAATTTGGCGCCACAATGAATACATAATACGCTGTGACAAGAGTTTAGCAGGCGGGCGGGATCTGCGCCGGATAATAGGCTCCCGGGCCGCGCGCTATTAATTGATGGATAAAATCGTCATTGAAGAGAATTCTCCTAAGTAAATGTAAAAAAAAACACAATGGAGTACAGTCGTGTCTTAGTTTTGATAGGGAAGGTCATTATTATTATGTGCACCAAATACATTTAAAATTAAAATAAAACAATAAGATTTTTTTTATAATTGTCTTCCATTTAGTGCTTAAAATTTACCTATTAAAAACTTCTTAAACAAAACGTAATTATATGTAATGTTTATTTAGTACCTAATTAGTTTACAAGTCAAATAAACCCGCATCTTATTGCAACGACAACGAGCCACTTAATGGACTACTGTCACTCTACACCGTCCATTAACAATAGTTGTTATTTTTACATTTTGTTCATTTCTCAGTATTCAATACTTTTGTTCAACAGGTAGCTTAAGAAAATGTTTTGCATTGTTGTTTCAGTAGTAAACTTCGAGGAATTGAGATCGCCGACCGGGCTCCGCTCCAACTAAGCAACCATTCAAGACAAACATGACATCTAATTATTACTAAATTTTGCGTCAAGGTCCTTAATATTCGCAGGCCCTCGTCAAACAACCTCCGCATTGTGCTAATGTGCGCACTCCGATACTTCGCTAACTCTATTCAAACAGAACTAGGCCGATGGGTTTCGGACAATTACCATCAAGCGTGCGTGCAGGTGACAAGCGTGCTGTGACAATTCGGGCTAGATAAGGATGCGAGCGAATTCGGCGGCAGCTGCATTAGGCTGGGAATAAGTTTGTTCATTACGGAGGGAACAATACGGCAGGCCCGTCGGCGGCGGAGGAAACGTCGCGACAATGGCGCGCCTTATCGCGCCGGAACGCGCCGCGCCGCCCCCGCCGCTACAACTTGCGACTTGACGTATGAGCACTGAATAAATGGGAAAACTTTTAGCGGCTCCCGTTATGGGAGAACGAACAATTGGTCATCTGTTGCGTGAGAGGGAATGCTCGGGCGTGCGTTAATCTTGCCCTAACTGACAAGACAAATAAGGATTTCGTTTAATGATCACCCCACTCCGTTGAGCGGGTGTGTAGCCTTAATAGCTGTAAAAAGTATAGCGTATATCTCAATACATCCTGTTTTGATATAGATCTTATTCCTCACGTTATATAATAAAGCAATGTTTTTTTCCAGAACTTGGAATATTAAAATTTGCGTACATAAACATCACGAATGAGTTCCAAAGTAATTTTGGGCTCCACAGCATAGTTTTAGCTCATGAGCATAGTTTTAGGCTCAAAATTCGATTTATAATAATTGCCAAAGCATACCAACACCTGTTTTCTTAGTCGCTACTTACCATGTCCACGGACGAAATGAAGAGGACACATGACACCCAAAAAATGTATGATTAATAAACTTTTCTTTTTGAGTTTTCCTGGCAGCAAACATATTTCGCATTCCCGAGACACTTCATTGTTTTCTAGCAGCAAAAAAGACTAACGAAACGAGAAAATACTAACTTAAAAACCTTAAATGAATTGCCTGTAGGAAGAAAGTTAGTATTTAACTTCATACTTATATTTCTTAATAAGATCGCCAAGGCTCCAGGAAGCCTTACAGTTCAGTTATCGTCCTATTTGTTTATTAAGCAAAGGCTATTCCTTAGTTAATTAATTAATAGCTCAACCATTCACTAATTATAATTAAGAAGAGAAATATTTACTTAACCGAGTTGATAAACCCAAGAATGAGGCAAAAGAAATTATATGGGGTGAGTCGGGATATCTTGCTCAATTGAGTTATGAATGGGGTGAATAGGGATGACAAAGATGTGAGGTGGTTTTTACAGGCTGCTATGATATTTACTCATAATCAAAAAGTGTCCCTAGTATGGAATGTCGTCTACTATGGGAAAAATAATTGGATGGAACTACCTAAAAACATTTAAAAAAAACAATACAATTAATTGACCGGAGTACTTATCAACAAAATTAAATTTAAAAAAGTTTAAATGACAGTTCTATTATTACTTACCTTTCACGGTATTATATTTAGTTCCTCCAGTTGGGTGGTTGTTGGAATTACCCAACACGAGAACTCGCTTATGACCGGTAAAACATCCGCGTGGACATGGTCATACAATTTTATTGCTTCGAAATAATATTAAATTTATGCTTATAATTATGTAACATTATGTATGTATGTATGTTCTCCTTGGTGTTGTTAATTTTGTTCAAGCTTAAAGATACAGTCCTTGTCATTCAACTTGTCAACGTTTTGAAGTAGTAGCGGTAAGTCCACGCATCGCTTTTCCATGGAAAGCTAAATAAAATCTTACCAAATCAGATGTCGAAGACTTAACATTGACGCCGCTACGACCTGCGTTTCGTAGAGGCCCTCTACAGCGCGTAGCAATTGGAGACGTTCTACGAACAGCATTACATACATTTTATTTTATTTTTTCCTGTACAGTCAAGGAAATTGATTACTGTGCCACTTTGTACCTTTACACAAGAAATATCACTCTGACATACCATACATTCTACTAATCAAAGCAATATGAAACTCACTATGAAATGGTTTAAAGTGGCACAGGTATCAATTTCCTTGACTGTACATATCTACTACATATTTAATTCTCTGGACGTATAAAAAGTACAAGTTGGCACTAACAAAAAAAACCTTTGAAATAGTATGGACTTTTATGTTGGTAACTAGTATTTTCTACGTTGGAGTTGGAGCGAAGAGCGCCGAAGCCAGAAGACACGAGAAGAAACCGCGCATGATTCGGGTTTCGAGACGATGTAACCGTGACATTAATTGGTTCGTTGTCGACGAAACCTGCAAAATGCGCGGCCCGCCAGCGGCCCCAACACAAAGAACCCCAATTATTTCACAAGCTTTTACCATTAAACTCGTCCAAATGTACTTAGATTTGTATTTTTTTTCAGTTTGCTTTACGGCCGGTGTTCATTTTATGACATTGATGGTATTAATTGTTGATATTCAGTATTTAACAGGTGCATCCTCCTAAGATCTGACTCTAAATACCTGAACAGCCACGGATCCACACAAGAATTCCCTGTCTTGATATTTTGAATTTAACGTACACCAATCGTTGAGTTTCTTTTCCACTGAATAATATGTACTTTACATGCTTTCGCCTGTTAAATATACTCACTACTAATTTGTACTTTATTATGCGGGACGTATCTCTGTTATGTATTAAAATCGTAATCTCTATTTTTTATGTGTAATCATTGTAATTGTGTGAAAATTAACATGTATTTTTGTGACTATTACAGTTATAAGTGCAATTCGCTGAACAATAAAAAAAATTGGTCAGTAGATGCTCGTATTATGACGTTCCCTTCGTAAGCCGTTGCCTTTCTTTCTTTACTTTTAAAGACAACGTTCATTCGATACTCAATTGTCCAGACTTATTTAAATTCTAAAGAATTTCTAGTCGAGTTAATACGGACTGGAATGTTCCAATCAATTTAATAAAGGAAAGCAAATAAAATTAAAAGCAGACGCATTGTACATATTCCGAACGCAGCTTTTACCAGTTTATTCTGAATATGCTAGTGCTTTTTTTAATTTGACAGGTGAGCGAGCACGCCTTACTCTCGTCTATTGTGTTGTAAAAGTATCGAAATTGAACGAGCGCAGTCCATTTGGAGGCTGTATGCGAACCGACAATAACCGGTCGCCCATTCGTTTCTCGCTCTCGAATATCTGAATCATTTTTTCCTCGATTTCATTGCATATTGCCGACACCATCATCCGATTTGAGCGCAGACTCGAGCAGATGTAAATCGGCTATGCGATGATAAGTTAATTATGCCAGTTATTCTGACGTTTTATTAACGCGGTTATTTATCGCCGCGGATTATTCGAACGTTCGAGCGCTCAAGTTAAAAACCAGATAACAATCAGTACGATGCATCATTAGCGTTGAGTGACGTAATCGCATTAACAGCCCAACGTACATGTTGTGATTTATAAATTCATGTTTACATCCGCTTGAAAGTGATCATCATTGTTGACAGATGAATCATAGTCAAGATAAGCCGGAGTTATATCAGGGTTAAGTAATTTGATCCATTTTTTATATCTTTACGGCTTACTTATTTTTCTCAATACTTGTTTCGAAATTCTTACAAAATATTGTATATTATATTAGTTAGAACTAACAATGTCGACTAAAATACACGTGCCTAAGTGGCTACCCACCTTTACTCACTGATGTCGTAACCTCAACAATCAGTGGTATTGGATTGGCCTGTGATTTAATAATAATTCAAACCTTAAATCCAATTTACTTCCCATTAGAATTGGTCCAGTAAATGGTCTGCTGATGGCAGAGACGTGTAGTGCCGTAATAATAGCTCTATGTGCATCCGGATCACAATGAATGGCTACATTAGCCTCCTCCTATCATCATCACTTGCATCTGAGGCTCATCATTTCAGAGTTAGAGTAGATAGTGCAATTATGTTTCAGATTCTAGGTTCAGGGTTCGTAGATTTGCATAAATGAAATAATACTCGTCATCTAGCTACAGATTTTGGATTAAAGATAGTAATGGACACAACTAATTATTTTCTTAAGCGGATACATGGTTTTCCTATAAAACGTTTGTCAATGCCGTCCCTGTTGATAATTAAAGGATTTTTGTTTCTTTTAATGGGTTTTCGATTTTTCTTTAACATCATCCACGACGTAAACAAGCCAATATGTATCTACTGATAATTGACATTCGTAAAATGATAAAACCTCACATAAGTTCCTTTATCAGATTATAAACCTGTGTATTTCAAATCTTAACTCTCAAAATCTTGAGTTTTTTTTTTTAATGGTATACCTACCTATTTGCGTAACCTAGGTAAGTTATAATGTTGAGAAATTCCTGATATTACTTTACTTTCAAGCTGTAATATCTGAAAAAGTACTAATCCGTTTTATCCAAATTTAACTAAGAGCTCTGGAAGAAAGCTAGCTTTCAATTGAAAAAAACCGCGTTGAATTAGCATCCGTTTCCAGGCTACGACGCTATTGTCAGACATACGCAGCAAATATAGGCGTCCGAAATAGAGAAGTTACATCCTCATTTTACGTAGCCGGGTTAAAAAGGGAAATCATTTTAATTATCTGGCTAAACTACATTCTGATGTAATTTCCTAACAAATTTTGAAACTTCGTATACGTAAATTGAAGTCGATTTCTGAATGAAGTAAGATTATATGACGAAGCATGACTGAATAATGAACTTTATTAGGTAAGGTATGATACACTTTTCTTTGGTCCTCTGGAGAACTGATTCAAAATAAATATTTTACCGGATTTCTCGATACGGCTCCTGTAGCCTTTGTTGTGATCTCCACAGCCAAATCCGAACTTGTTAGATTATAAAACCCGTGCTTCCATTTCCCAAAACTGCGAGCCGAACGGCAAAAGTTATCATTACCAAATGTCGTTTTAAAAATGGAATATAAATCAAATTTCCTGCATTTCGCGTTGTAAAAGGCCCGGCACTTCGTATTCAGGCTCGGCGCTACTTATTCGGGGCGTGAGTCGCGCTGAATGGAGTGCAATGACTGCACGTGTATGCGCGTCGCTCACCTGCGATAGGCTGAATGCAGGACGTACCCCGACGTCCAATTTCGCGCCGTAAATTGTTCATAACGGAAGTTCATATCCGGACGCCGAGCCGCTCTGCGCTTCGGGCGAGATTAGGCGGTAATTACCATTTCCGGCGACTACGTTCGAGAAGCTGTTCCTCAAAAACTAAGCGACGGAAGCGTCCCGGCCGAAGGAAGGAAAAATCTTGCGACAACAATTGCTTTTAGGATATTCGATTTCGTTCTCTTATAGCTTATCGGAAAAAATCTGTGTTTGTTCCACGGATTTTGAAAAGTCTTGCGGTTTTACACCCAGATTCCAAGAATTGGCCGTGTGATCGGGATTAGGATGACACCTTATTATTTATTCCGTGGATGTCGTAAGTGGCGACTAAGGAATTAAGTTACAGGTATATTTCGGGCGATAGGCGAGCAACTAGTTACTAAAGTACGCCCAGCTACTGAAAAAACTAACTCTCTAAATATTGTATTGGTGGGAGGCGACATTTCTCTGCAGCTGACTGTACCTCTTAACTTAAAAATATACTAAAAGTGGTTACAAAACGTGAAATAATCATAGATCTGTCTACGGAGCGTTTGTGTACTCCGCCTATCCCATTTTGGAAATACAGGCGTGATGTATGTATGTATGTAGGTATCCAAGAATGAGCGAAGAGCAGGAGCGGGTGAAAAGACCTGCAGTCTATATTTCACCGTGTTTATACACTAGTTGTTGTTTGTGGTTGTTTTTAGGAATATGGGAGTGTATCTGTGAACCATTACTGTTGGAAAACTGATTACGTAATAGAGTGGAGCGCGGGAGTGGCGGCGCGGGCGCCGCGCGGGCCTCCTCGGTATGATTGAATAAGCGCGCACCGAGCTCCCTAATGAAACATATTGAACGTGTATCGAATCACTTAGGCCCGGTGCGCTCCTGCACTCGCTTCCCGAAGCATGTCAACAAGTTGTAGGTGAACCTTACAAATAACATTACGCCAGAGTCTCGTTTTAAGAGAGACAATAAATTGCATTAGCTCCGGCAACTTTGATCATCAAAGGAGAATAAAAATATTCAACTTCATTTTTAGGGAACGTAATTTAACGCGGCATCAGCCCGCCTTTGTGTGGCTTAGAAAATATTTACGCAAATCTGTGGCACAGAAAGGGAGAATCCTAATTAATTCATTAATGCCTTAAATTTTTACATTTAGCCATTTAACTTAGGTACATTCATTTCCATTTGCGTTTAATTGTCTCTTCCGCTTGAACAAGTTGCGCCAGGAACGTAAATATAACTTAACTTGCATTTGAATTACTAGTTTAAGTTAATTAATACGTTTAATTTATACTTTGGTTTAAAATTTCCGCTTTCCGATAGAAGGTTTACAATTTTTATTTAGCATAGCCACTGAGTGTATAAGAATGACCAGTGAGTTAAATATGTCATTGTATTTTTAGATTATGAAAAAAAATGGAACAGATTTTTTTATCATTACATATTAACAAAAAATAAAGGATACCTAAATAAAGTTAATATGTAAATACCCGTTCAAATAGCTAAACCATACAGGCATTGATATAGACACGGATTGTTGCACCAAGGTAAAGATAAGTAGAATTGGTAATGTTAATTTTGAGTGTTCTGTAGGTACCTCTACATTAAAAATGGATCCCTAATGACATCACTTCGTTGTTCATCTGTCTTCCCGTCCATCTGTTTGTATACTAGTCTATCTGTAAAGACCATTTTTCACAGGAACGCGTGAAGATACATAATTAAATCGATACCGAATACTAAGATCAGCGGTCCTAAAGGACCTGAGTGGACAAATATATTTATTTAGGAAAAACACTAAGTTTCGGAAAAGAAAACAACGAACTAGAGATTGATAGAAGAATACAGCGTTCATGGAACAAATACTCGAGTGTGAAAGAAGTTTTTAAAAGTAACATGCCCTTAAACCTGAAAACACGGATAATAAACTCTAGCATGTACCATGTTTGACATATGGGTGTCAAACTTGGAAATTTACATTTAAAGTCATGCAAAAAATTACGAAATGTCAGCGAGCCATGGAGAGAAGCATGCTCAAGATAAAAAAACTGGACAAGATCCGTCACACAAAAATAAGAGCAGAAACAAAAGTCGCCGATGCTCTGAGCTATGCGCAGAAGCTTAAATGGAGGTGGGCCGGTCACAGCCAGATATACAGACAATAGATGGACCTTCAGTGCCACCTTATGGACAGGTCCTCAAGGTAAAAGAAGGAGAGGAAGACCTTCTACTCGATGGGACGATGAAATTAAAAAGTAGCAGGTCCAAATTGGCTGCAACTGGCGCAGGATAGAGAAAAGTGGGCATCTTTGGATGAGGCCTTTACCTAGCTGGGGATTTAGCTTAATAAGTATTCTTATTGTAATAATTTAACTATAAATAACAAGACATGTAAAAAATATAATGTAATCTAGGATCAAAAGGAAGATAAATTTAAGCATGTATACCTAGCAAATAGTAAATCTTAGAATGTTAGTGAAATTGAAACAAGTAGATTGTAGCTTAGTCAAATAAAGGTTTTTTTATTTATTTATTTATAATCTAATCAATTAATAATTGGAGATACAAATCTACATTCATTTGGCATTCAAATTTAGTGGGAAAAATTTATTAAAACTATGACTATTGTGATGGTAACCGCATTTCTTAGGAACAGATAGGTACATTAAAACGGGACACATCTAAAATTAGATAACAAAAAATATTGTTATCATTCGAAAATAAACAAATGACAAAAACTGCAAACATGTTTGCCGCTTTAGGTTATAATTTCAAGTCTAATTCTAAGTTCAAATTATAAACTTTCATCTGCTAGGCCAGGGGTCACCAAATGGCGGACCGCGGTCCGCATACGGACCGCCGACCCATTGTATGCGGACCGAAAAAATATAATCTTCTTTCATCTTCAGGATTTAATGTCAATAGTTTGAACCGATTCCACTCCAAACTTCAGACAGATAGTCAACATTAAAAATGTCACTGTTTCTCATTGATATAACTATAAATACCTTTGTAATTTCCGTAATTAGGTGCCTTTGTTAATTTTTTTTTATTAAATGTGCGGACCGCGAATGTCATTTCATTTCTTATAATGGACCCCGAGCGAAACTAATTGGTGACCCCTGTGCTAGGCATTCTGCAGATCGTAATGACGTCAGCCAACCCGTCACGCCCCGGCTTGCGCTGGCAGCGGCGCGGCGCAATTTTCAATCAGGCAAGCCAACGCCGCGGCGCACAATGCTCTGCGGTCGACGGCAAAGCTTTGAACATGTCCACCTACCAGCTACATATTCGAAAAACCCGGCTTTGTCCAGCTCGAAATGCTGTCAGGCCAGAAAATTCGTCAAAGAGATCTAAAAGGTCCCGGGGTAAAGCGGACCCGGATTTTTCTAACTGGTTTACAAGGTGTGATCCGCTTTTTATTTTGATTTCATTTCCTGATTTTTCTCTGAAGAAAATGTAAGTGGAAAACATATTGGTGGTTATTTTGGTTGAGGTTGATTCTGGAAATTAAAATTTAAAAAATAAACAAATAGCGTTTTTTTAATAATGTAGCAACCATCAGAAGGATTTTTGAGATTCGTTAAAGAAAACAACTTAACTCTTACAACCAGCATCTTATGTAATGGGAAACATATATGATTTTATTAGGCCGACTTACAACAATCTAATACGCTGTTAACCTGTCAATGTACCATCGAACCAATTGATTCCTGACCCACCATAGAACCTATTCACAGTGAACGTCATAGTGACATTGCATTGCTTGACAAAAGAAATGTTTATGACGTTTATTGTGACAACGTTCTGCGGTGGGTCAGGAATCAGTTGGTTCGATAGTAACAACCTAACTACGTCAAAGTAATCCCGATTGGTACTGTCTAACCATAACATAACAATATTTGGTACTATTTTTTTTTTTAAATTGCAGCCTTATTTCGTAGATGTGGAGAAAATTTATTTAAAAAAGGTGACAGGCCCTTTACTAAAAGGTAACTTCTACATTCCAATACAATAGACGATCGAGTATAACATACATTATCGTTTCACTTACTCAGCCTTTCACCTACTTTATACTTCACGCTTACCAAAACTGAAAAAGTTAATGGCTCTAATTTCTAATATAATATTTTCCCGGAAATGTGTTTTTATCATTCCATTTTCGTTCTTTATAATTGCTGCATTTAAATACATACAAATTGTCAACATTTGATTTATTCTGAATGCTTTGGCGAATGATGTTCTTTCAAATCTAGCATTGACACATTTAAATTGCAATGTACCGATCTAGAGTTTATTCAGAACATGATACTAAGTAATATCCTCAATATTTGGGTGGGTTGTTTGACATGCCCTGCAGCCCCATGCGTGATGCGGCAGTCGTGCGACACAACTTTATCTCAATTAGCGTGTCGACGACTGCGGGCGACCGATCGCCGAAACCAGTAACAACCACGGGATCGGAGATGGAAAACGTGTAGACCGTTTTATTGTTAAAAATAGACGCAAGCCATTGTTGAAATATTCAGTCCGACTGATTACAGAACTTGTGTGAAAGGTAAGTTAACCATTTTTCACTAGATCTCATAAGAAAAAAAATCGTCGCTGTGTCTGTCCGTTTTCATGGACATACATGATTCGGCAACGAACTAGGCAAGATCCTTGGAAAAGCTACTAAAAATGTACATAAATTCTGGCCAAGTATAAAGACGAATAGTGTATTTATGTTGTTTTTTAAAATTGTAAATGCTTTTGCAATGACTTAAAACCTTAGTTATTACAAACTGTCACCCTATGTGAGTTCGTAACAATAAACTGGAGTAGTTTAGCAGAAAGGATCCAATTGCATATCCCTCCGGTATAAAATGATCTTTTGGTGTGAAAATGTATGTGACTTATCTGTATCGTCGTATTTGCGTTGGATCGTTTTAGTTAAACTACATCCAACTGTAACAGAAAAAACATAAGGTTGATATGTAGCAACGTTCGGCAAAAATGTTTGAGAAATATTAATAGTCATAGGGTACTTTTAACTGTATAAAATTGCGCAGTCGCTTTGGAATTGAGATAACTGAATTCTACATAGACAAACTTGTAAGTTGTGCAGAAAACCGTGCGAAGCCTGGGCAGGTCGCGGTACCAAATTAACAGTGTTGTTATCCTCCAAAGAAACAAACTGAACCCTTCGATCAGCTCGACGACGAGGTGTCAAAATTAGCTGTCTGATTGTATGGATAATTTGACAGCACGACGTAGAGCTCGTCGACGAGTTTAGTTAGTTACGATAAAGAATAACATCAACAACACAGCCAGCGAAATTATGGTGCCCGTGAGAGACGAACCGACACACAGTATTATTACATAAAAACTGGATACATACACACATCACACCTGTATTGCCAAATGGGTAGGCAAACCACACGAAACGTTGCTTATACCTTATCGGTTTAGGTAGTTAAAACAATATAAACAATCTTGACATGTCTTTTTGTTGAAATACACAGTCTAAAAATGAAAATCGTTACACTATACAATTCAATTATGAAAGTAAATGATTTTTTCATACCTAAATTGTAAAATGTAAGTTTTCGATTTATAAAGTGTACGTTTAAATAAAAAGACACGTCAAGATTGTTTACATTGTTTTAACTACCTAAACCGATAAAGTATAGTCGAAATCATGACTGAAATAGTCGAATCCTTGCGTAGCCACTTTCAACATAATTCATGGGTTCCCAGTTAGATTACAGCCTCTTTAGTTTACTGATATTGAAACTTGTATGATATTGTACTAGTCATGTACGAAAACTAACTGAACTAACTGTCTTTGTCATTTTAAAAACAGATCGTTAGAAATTATATTTTTTGTATAAATGTCAAATATTTTTATGACCATTTTTGCATTATTGAGAACCATTACGTCACCGGCATCATAATATCGCTCCCTGCCCAGAAAATAATGTAAATATAAAATAAAACATTGAACTTAATACTATGTATAAATAGATAAGGTAAACGTCCGTTGCTACTTTTACCTTTAGGTCCTCTACGTTACCAGATGACCACTTATCTCGCACAATATTAACTTTATAACTTTATACTCATAAGCAGAACCTTCTGAAAAAAAAAATCCATCGTCATTGCCCTTTTCTGTGTCACTATCACTACATAATTTACTAGCTTTTGCCCGCGGCTTCGCTCGCATTAAGCTCGGAATGACACAGAAGAGATCTCGGATTTTTTATAATCCATCACTT
>BHDV01002178.1:23840-66184 GCA_005406045.1 Adoxophyes honmai | reverse complement strand
CCCCCCCCCCGAAACTGAATCCTGGCTACGCCCGTGAGCTATTTAATTTTCTTTCACAAATTTATGTAGTACGTTACATGACATAGGTAATTGTCTTTCTGTTGGTCAATCTCGTCATTGTATTTTGTATATCTGGTACAATGCAGGTAAACAATATTTTTGAAACCTAACTGTCCCGATAAATCAAGAATTATTCCCTTTTGAGAAAAACCCCAATTGGCACACAGATTACCTTTAAAACTTTAAAACTAAGAGAGAACTTCCAAATGTTTGGCAATAGCCGCATACTGAGGTAAATCACTGAGTTTAAAGTGCAACTCCGGCAAAGCATCAGGTGCGATACACTCGCGCAAATATTTTATGAAAATACCGAGAATCTCGTACACTAGGGATGTGCTTGCTGTGTCGACTTGATCTTATAAACAAACATAGACGTTCGACTTGCAAAGATATATTGTGACGTCTCGCTGCTATCCGTCCTGGCACAACAAACAGAGATCAAATCTTACGTGGATATTGTTATACTTTGAAGTATTGATAATATTTTTCTTACGTCGCCGGTTGAATGCAAGCAAGTAAGTCATCCCATGGCTATCCAAGTGCTACACAGTTAGTTCAAGATTTTTATAGCCAACATAGTTAAGAATTTAAATGGAGTGTAGGTAAATGTGAAATAATAAGAATGCACCTATTAAAAAAAACAACAATTAACAAAAAACTTGCACATTCAAAATAGACATAAACGGAAATAATTATTTTAAATTAAAATAATGTCTGCTTAACAACAATCGACCAATGTTTAATTATTCACACACAGATGGGCAACTTCAAAATCGAACAACTCCTTTTTCTACCAGAGAGTATTAAAACGAGCGGCGGCAGGGCGCGCCGCCGCGCGGGCCGCGTCCTACAACCAAACGGTAAACACTTTGCTGTAATCTCGAGATGAGAAAACTTTCAGTTCTCTTAATTCAGAAACTTATTCAACAACCTAACAACCTTAGAGCGGACCGCCCGGCGGCGGACGCAAAACAAACAAACGACGATCTTACTCTTTATTCCAGACAGTATTAACATTTAATTTAGCCACATGTACCTACTCATACTCACAAACGTTTTTCATCTTCTTAGTTGATGAAATTCGGTAGAATAGTTTATGGCGATTACCTTTGGTAGCATCGCACAACAAATCATTGAAAGATCGATGAATTAAAACAGTTTTATTCCAAAAACCGTGTAACCTCACAGGACTCGTCATCTATGGCGTTATCCAATCGTTTCGTCCGAGGACAGGCAATAATTATCATAATTTTTCAATATTTTGAACCATTAGGCTGACCACGTAGACAATGAGTTGTTCATGGCGGCGAAGTCAAAGCCGAACAGTTATGTGCTACGCCTAGAGCGGAACAGTGCCGCTGAGTTGTCAGCTTGCTCCGACTTTTGCATCATAAAGTCACAGTTACCTGCGGAACTTCCACGTGATTAACTAGGCATGACCATCCCGCGCCACGTCTCATACCTTGACCAGACGCGAAGTGGACACCACCTCGAACATGAGCCTGTGAGTGATTTCCGTATATTAAACTGCGACTCACGAATAGCGAGTTAAGTGCTTCTGCGCAACGGTCGAATCATATATGACGTTTTATATCATTCGTGTTTTATCAACGCCTTGATGTATTTATCGCCGCATTGACAGGTTGAGAGCGCACGCAGCTTATACTGAGACATTAAAGGATTAAAAACGTAACACCTTTAGGCGGTTAGCGTGTGATACCTACGCGCTCGTATCTCGGTAAACAAAACCGCCTTAGGCTACTACAGTTCGCTTACCGTTGCAGATAACCACTCGCTTCATACTGAATTTTCACTACAATTTAACAGCATCCGATGAAAACGTTTTCCTGCGTATACGTTAAAGTTAAAAGGCAAACATAATAGGAAAATAAAATAAAAAACCTTAGCTGGAAGCAATTTGGATGTGCCGTGTCAATTCAATTACGCTGAGCGCTACAGTATCGTGTTGAAGATTAGGGCAATCTGGGCAATGAGAAAATATTCCAGGAAAAAATCAACTCGGTGTTTCATAGAAAGGTTAGTTTGCTTTTAAAATTTATTTTGACACGAACATGATGGCTTCGTTTGCTTGTAAACAAGAATTGACGCCAAATGTTTACTATACAAACACATACCTACAATTTAAATCTTCGGGTATGTTCCTTATTTTATTTCAGCAGGCTCTCAAACAAAAAAAAACTTTATTATTTCATTTATTCAGAGCACGCTACAGCGAACACGTTTCACTTCTGCAAGTGTTGCATATTATTAGGAAACAGCCTATACATATATAATTGTACGTTATGATAATCCCAGACACGAGTAAACTTCGTAAAGGACTCAAATACTAGAGTTGGCATGTATCAAGAGGATGTAGTGTTATAAATCGTAACTCTTATTGGTACTTTTCACTTATTTGCCTATTGTTCTGCAATATTTATTGCGCATTGTTTAATTCAAGCAAACTAAGAGTCGCAATTTGATCGTCATTAAAAAATAACTCCCATAAAGTACCTAGTCACAAAACAAAGGAGATAAATATTTTATAGTTATAGTGTATGGCGTAGGTACCTGCCAACTGTAGGTATCACAAACCGAGTCGAAAATTATTATTTATTGTTTCGAGTTTACCTATATGTAATTTTGTGAAGCCGTTTTTAAGACAGGTATTTGTGCTTAAAGACGTGTCCGCATGAAATCAAAATAACTAAAGTGAACTATCGTTTTTTACGTTATAAAAAGGCTTACCGGCACAGATTTCTCTCCATACTGTCTAGGCGCTGTAGAGCAGCCGCGATCGTTAAGCCGTGCGTTCGACGCGATTAAGGCCCGCCATTTAATCCCGCGAGCTGCTTCCACAGTTAAACTTTTACATCTTATCGGCACTCTGCAATAAAACGGGAAACATGGATGACAGTGTGAAATATGGGGGTTTAGTTAATAGCTAATAATATTTTAGTGGCAAACGTTAAGAAGGTGGCCCTATGTTCAACAGTAGATATCTAATGGCTGAAGTAATGATGATTATGACAAAACCGGTCAAGTAAAATATCTTCACAAAACGCGTTTCTTGTAATGACTAACCCCCTTAGATATATTTTTAGAATTTGTCATTTTAATGGACATAGTATAGGCAATAAAATAATTAGTAAAATACACATATGTTATTACGGTTATTTATATCTTGCGACATAGAGCTCCGTGTCTCGTGAACAGACAAAGAGACAAAAAGTAGAGTCCCATGTTTCGGTCAGCATCTTTCAGTATATTTTTTTTATAAAAATAGGAATTAACTCAGGAACGTAAAAGCTAAAAATATGATAAGATATCTGTATTTGAACGGATATCTGTCAACATCGCACTCTATACAATTCAACGAGGTAACACACACAGCGCAGATAACTAATATTTTACCGTCAAGTATCTGTTGGCACCGACGAAATATGCCATTTATACGCAGATAAACTATTATCGTATCTACTTAGTCTGTGACACCCTTTAGTGTTGTGTTGAAATCAGTCAGTATTATAACTGTTTCATCAATATTTCCACCTAAAATCGTGCTAAAAGTGGCTGCGTATAGTGACATAGTCATGGTTTTAACAATATGTATAAGGTACAGTACTCGGACACAGAAATTGCACATCGGTCTTCTCTACAAACGTAGGAGCTGTAGAGCGCTATCTCGCTCTGACTTATGTTACACCAACTGTCACTTTTCAAAGACCGATGTGCAATCTTTGTACCCGGGTACAGTATGTATGTTTGTGTCCAGATGAGTCCCAGCAGGCGCCCCCTGGCCGACCCGAGCGACCTCCGCCCCAGCGTCACTGTCACCGATATGGACACCGTCCACGAAGAAAACGACAATGACAGGTAACAATACATAAATTACACCCGTAATGTAGGTACAGTCAAGGAAATCGAACGTTTAGCAGTTCGTTCGTCTTCGTAATTTGTTCGCGAACCACAAACTTCACCATGTAATATTAAGTATTTATGTCATGCAACTGGCTGGAAATAGGTTACCGTTATAATAGCGGGACCAGATCCTGAATTTAGTCAATTCCTATTGCAGTATTTAGTACCAAATGGCGTTATAATGGTGGGACCAGACTATTTTAAATATTACTTTGAAATGGAAGAGGTACAATTTTTTTACAAATAGTACCAAATAGTACAAATTTGGTACTAAATACTGCAATATGAATTTACTAAATTCAGAACCTGGTGCCGCCATTATAACAGTAACAAAAATAGTACTCGTAATGTGACCAATTTCAAAATAATGATAATAAACGTCAAAATGATAAAAGCGATTTAATTCCCAAGTTCCGGGCTCCGCACAATAGTATTTTATTTAATGAAAAAAAAATAGGCGAAGTTTTTTTGATGAAAAAGATACTCATCATAACACCGTATAGATTCCAGAGCTACTTTTGAATACAGAGTGTAAGACATCCCCCTGTGAATTATCACCGGGGGAATCTATTACGCTCTCCATTTTCCAAATCATAAAAGCTTCTCAATAATAACCTAGCAATCGAAACAACTGGATGTAGCCTATATCGTTAAGCTGATAACCTAGTTTATATTATCGTGGGAAAAACGAGGACCTTAGAGAACGTTATAATCAAACAGCGGTTAAATCCTTTCTAGTTAATTAAATGCATAAAACGCGGTGCCTTTATTCCCGCACCGCTATCCGCGAGAGCGATGTCCATTGTTAGGCTCCGGTTGAAACCATTCTTTTATTTCAAACGTGGAAATGAAACGTCGCAGCGGCAGACAGCGTCGCGCTAGCCGCTGCTCCTCATAAATACACCGGAGATATCAAACATTTAATTAAAGTTTCTTTTAAAATTGCACCTCTCTTTGTATTAATCGCACAGTTTTATCTTTTAAGATACGACTCTAGGTACCCTGTAACTTAGAAACTTAGAAATATATCGCCTAGATTTGACAGAGGGAAGAATAAAATAGGTTCAAATACTTATATTACGATTTGATATTCAAAGTAGAGTGTGGCGAGGCAGGATAGAAAGCTCAGAAAGACATTTCCGGCGGACAGATGCATATTTTGAAGATTTTGTGCTCAAAGCTATTCCGTTGAAGTAGTTCAATACTTCAGCGAACGAACCCTTAAATATTCAATTTACAGGCTGTAGCTGTAATATTTCATAGATCATTTTCATACACATCGTATTATTTGGATTTAAATAAATATAAGGATAACTTGTGTTTATTTTACTCAAACGTAGAAAAGTTTTGAAAAACTACTTTTTTTTTCTTAACCTTTGAAAATAAACTTAAGGCCTGTTCAATTTACTAAGCGGACACACAAAATTTATTATTTTTATGATTTTATTTTCGCTGTTATGTCTTAATTTGGCTAAAAATATTATTAAAACGAAAACAAACAAAATACCATTTAATGAAAAAAAAAACTTAATTACATCGCTAAAAATTACAGACTTTTATTCGGATACTACGCATAAGTGCTGCACTTCACTTTTTGACACTTTTCGACTAGCTGTAAACCAGTTTTTTTTTAATTCTTCCAATGATTTTGTTTCACGACCATCCTTTCTTAAGTTCATCTTCACAATAGCCCAGTACCGCTCGATAGGACTGAGCTCCGGACGATTTGGTGGACTGTGTTTTTTTGAGTGAATTCAATGTTTTTTGAATTTAGTACCTCCACTGTCGGCCCAGCATAGTGGGAAATTACCAAATCAGGCCAAAACAAGGGTGGGATATTGTGTTTCCGATAGACGGCAATTAACCGTTTTTGGATGCATTCTTTTCTGTATATTTCACCGCCAATAGTGCCTGTTGCAAAATAAGAAACACTTTTGAGGCCACAGGAACAGATTGCCTGCCAAACCAGGTCTTTCTTCCCGAATTTATCCATTTTAATAGTTCTTCCTCCTCGGGTACAGACTCTCCTACGACGGCATTGTAGTATTGGGGCCCCGGTAATGTACTGCTATCATATTTTACGTAAGTTTCGTCGTCCATTAAAATGCAACGAGATTTATCTTTTAGTAAGATGTTGTACAACTTCCCGCACCGTTTTTTCGATCTAAATTTGCTGTTCTACACTTCTTTTCGGAATTTTATGCTTTTCGTAGGTTCGTATATGTATATTTTTTAATATTTTGTACTGTACCTACGCTGACGCCAACTTTCTGGGCAATTTCACGAACGGATAGATAATTTAGCGATTTTAACGGCCGCATTACATTTTCGTCGACTTGAGGATTTTCCGGCCCGTTTCCGTGTCTAGATTTCGGTAAATCTTCGAGAGTATGATGCTCTCCAAATTTTTTAATGATTTGGTACATCGCTGACTTGGAATATTTGTGCATTTTTGCTGTTTGTCGCAGTGAATACTGCACTGTATACCATTTTTGCACTATTAATTTGCGATTATCTAAATTAATACGCTCAATCGCGAAAAATAGTTAAAAATGAAAGAACAAATATGTCGCAATTGACGAAGATGGATTTGCTAATATCATTGCTGCCAATAGTATATCAATTGATTACGAATTGTAAGTTTAAAAGACGTTTAAGCGTGTCCGCTTAGTAAATTGAACAGGCCTTAGCTGCACTCAATCTAAATAGATACCTACTAAAAACAGAATATACAACCTATCAGCTGGTGTGTTGTGAGTTTATACGTTCTTTTTCGTTAAACTGTATTTAATTTAGATGGTGATTTGATTATAGCATAACGTACAGACCTAAATTACTTAGGTAGGTACTCGCGGTTTAGTTCAATCATGTTCTTTGTTAGTGATCTCTGTAATGACATCATTATCACTGCGTAATGAAGTGAAGCAGTCTGAATAAGCACTCATGCTACCAGTAATTAGCAAACTTACGTACCAAATAGTTTCAAACAAACGCTAAATTAGTCATTTTTTGTACTTACGATTTTTGTTTGTTTGTTTTATTTATGGGATACAGTACTATAGTCACTATAGTATGGTGTATCTTTTTTTTGCTATTTGCTCTCGAGTCCTGAGTGGTATTTTATCCTGACGTCTATCCAACTATCCGCTAATCCAACCGTAAAACAGCAGCTGAGCTCACACTGTTGTGTCCGGGCACACACGGTAAGACTGCCAGTACAATTACCGACTATCACATGAGGCATCATACTTTAGGCCTCTGGACTGACAACGCATCTGCACTGTAGATGCTTGTGGGTAATGATAAACCCATAACCTTTGTCATGTATCTAGAAGAGATGCGACTACATCAATAATAATTGGTGTTAACTGTCCGAGGATGTAATTCATTTACCACAAGGCATTCGGTCTATTATCTATTTTAAAACGTTCCCATGCCGAGAAGAGGCCTTTGCCCAGCTGAGGAATGATAGGCTGGATGATGCTAATGATAACTGTTTGTCATTTGCCTGCAGCGACGAGTCGTCATACTCTGACATCCAGAAGCTGCGCGAGCGCACGCACGCCATGCTGAACCCGGCGTCGGAGCCGCTGGTGCAGGCGCACTCGCAGCCCAACAGCCGCCGCGTGTCCAGCGACATCGAGGCCAAGCTGGCCGCCAACCTCAACACACGGTATACACAAACTGGCCATTCAAACCATTTTCTTGGCCACATGCCCTATTATCCCTGGACGTAAAATAGTATAGATCTATGAAACAGTGGTGCTATGGTGTTAGTCATTAACGTGACACAACGGGCGTAGCGTCGAGCACATCGTCGAGGTGTTAAAAGTAGCTGCCAAGTCATATCTGTATGGAAAACCTGACAGCTCGATGTCGCCGCTGTGCTTGTTGACGAGTTTAGTGCGTTGCTTTATGGAAACCGCAGGTACTTTCAATAATGGTCATGTAAATGAAGATAAGGTATAACAATTGATGTTAAGATCGAATTGAATACTTATATACTTCCTTGGCCAAGAAAAGAGTGTAAATAGAGACCCTGGCCATTTTCAGATAACAAGCAAATTGTAACCGAACATGTTTCTCATTGAACACATGCGGAAATTGGTTTCGATGGACCTCTGCTGCTACATTTCTAACATGTTCTTAGACACGCCATTTGTTAACGGCAACCTAGACTCCCTTTCAGCCCATCTGAACCACTTTGGATATCACTATTGTAAACTAATCATAGACTTGGATCGGTTCTATCAGACGGCCATCGGCGATCATAGCGGCGTTCCGGCGGCCGTCGCAGGCGCTGGCGCTGTGTGCGGCCACGCAGCGCCGCTTCCTGTCCGAGCTGTCGCCGCACTCCCGCGCATCCATGGCCTCCACCATTCACGAAACGCCGCCGTCCGCGGCTGAGATCATGGGCCAGTAAGTATTACCTGAACTCCGAATGTAGGTTATGAGCATATTAAGAAGTTAAATAAAATGAAAATAGAGGTATAAACTAAATGTGTAAGTTCTAGTAATCTTAAGAACGAAATAAACTTAAAGGAATACTAGGCATGTATAATACTGTAATAGGAAAACCATGATTTTCAATCGAGTAAACGTCCAGGCGCTCGATGTTGTACTACTATACGGCATGGGCTCTCTAAATATGTCAAACTGAAATGACTACAGTTTGAATGAAAATTTGACCGATATTGACTTAGCATAGCATACTCGTGGGGCACTAGTACGACGTTGAGCATTAGGTTATTTCACCTTAAGTAATTTACCATGTTACCTCAATAAGCTTTAAGCAAACATAAGGATTTTTGGTCATGTACCTACTCGATAGACAGGCGGTTAATCGGTTAAATTCGTCCGACGTGGAAGCTATTCGATCTAACATCATTGAATGATGATTGAAATGGTACCCAAAATAAATACAGATACGTTTTAAAAAAATCACAAAACGCTCGTTTTACTAATAATATAACATGTAGATGTAGATGGGTCATTGTCATAACCCTAAAAAAACATGTCCATTTGTAATATATCAGACATTTTTAATAATTGCATTTAATTTACATCATAACTATAAAGTACAGGAAACGTACTAGACTATACTATATCATATTTTCTATAAATGTAATTATTGTTTTGTTTATCACCACAAATGTAACTAAAAGTCCACTTCGGTGGACTGTCCGGGTTCCACCTGTTAATAGAATGTGGCTTTAAAAAAATACATCTCTTTTATTATTGTACAAAAATGCCATTTTTCCCTAATCTATGTATGATTTCTATTTACCATTAATAGGATTTAAAAAATTAGATGGAAATAAAACACATTTTTTGCACCATTGAATCTTGTCACAACATTTTTTGTCTTTTTGGTGGACATTGCTTTAAATTCTAGAAAAATTAGGGAAATGTCAAATGAATAGACCGGGACATATAATTTAACTCATTCACTATCGTACTATCCCTGTTAGCAGCCATTTTGCCGTGACTTGTGCGCAGCAGACGATATTGTTGTGTTAACAAGAATATTTGGTGGTGTCAATGTTGAATTGTCTTTCCGGTTACTGCTGTATTTTGTAAGTACATCGCTATAAATCCACCAAACGTTTTTAATAATTAGTTAAGCATTCAAACATTGTAAATATGCCTTGCCTTTTGAATAATCCTTTAAATGGCTGGTGTTGTGAATGATATTGCGGAAAAAGTCCATTCGGTGGACGTCTTTTTGGTGGACTTTTTGTACATCCAAACGATAAATGATTGTATTTTGATTGATTCTTGTACTTTGGCTTAATTTTTTATTATAACTTTTAAAACTAGCTTCTGATTCCTTTTTTGTTTTATCCGTAAATGACTAGTGACTGAATAGTGAATGTTTAAACGTAAATTCTGTAAAGATAAAAAAAACTGCAGAAGATTTAACAAAAACATACAAAATAAGCTTTGGAGGAAAAATGGAATGATGCACGACGATGCAGAAAAAAAAACAATATACAAAAAGAAACTTAAAAGTACATCGCACGCAAAATACCGCCTTCGATTCCAGTTATTTTAGTACCATGAAATGGGTGAACGTATTGCAGTGAAAAACAGAAGAATGTTGAAAGCAAAGAAACTTACTTACTTAGAAAGAAGTTCATGACTTCAGAATGCAGCAACCATTAAAAATTAGCGAGTGCAATCTGTTTGTTGATTGAAAAAAATGTTCATAAAAGTATACAATTTTTGGACGTATATTCTGAAAGTTCGGATACGTCCACGTTAAAACCAGGAAGAACCACCAAACCCCCACTTTCATACATGCTTCTTGAATACTTGAAGGCTTCCTAGTCTTCGGAGGACGAAGGTATATTTGGTCCACCGAAAAGAATTGTCATTTCGGTAGACAGACACAAAATATTTTTTATATACTTTTTTAATGTATTTACGTGTCTGATTGTTCATGATTATGAGAATATATCATGAACGTTATTTTTGTTTAAGATGTTTACCGCTTTTTGTTTTGTTTATTTATTATTAACTAACATAATTAGTCCACTCGGTGGACATATTAGTCTCTTCGGTGGAACCGAAATATCGTTATTTCTTTTTAAATCGTTTTTTTCGCATAATTGATCTCTGAATGATACTCAGTTCTGTTGCAAGTTAGAGTAAGAGTCGTAATATACCTTTGATTTTTATAAATCACGTGTTTCATTTTTTGGCGAAAAAAATTGCCAGGCTTGACAATGACCCAGATACGTGATTTGCCTAAAAATATCTTACAACATTCGAGTAAAGTATCCAGACAATTACAGAATATTTAAAGCAATGTGGCCCATGTTTCTCTAAAGTCTAACTTGTTTGTCCTCCGCCGCCATTCTTTTAAACTTTTAAAGCTTTTTCAATGTAAATAAATATGTAGTTGTAAAGCCGAACATAAATCAGGGCTGGACGCGGCGCGCCTGTCGGTGACACCGGCGGAGCCTACGTCTTACCGGCTGACGGGCTCGGCGACCGCAAACTGCTACCGGCCGCTCAAACTACACTCATCCCACTAACAAACGTAGTATTTTGTGAAATGTGTTTTTCAGCCACTCATTATAAGCGCAGGAGCGGAGTGCGCTATAATTTTGGAACACGAATACAATTGTACCTATGCTAAGTAAAACCACGCTTTAACACTCGTTTTATGTTATAACTCGTATGCGTAGCCAGAACTGTAATTCGTGTAAGAAATATTATTTCTCAAGACATTGATTGCTAGCGGCGCTGTTCAAGCTCTCTAGATATTCGTAAACTCATTGTAAATAATAGTAATTTCACAGCTTATTTAGTTGTGAAACATTTACACAGTTACACAAATTCCACGAGCTTTCTCAGTCACTTTATCAGTGAGATCGTCAAACGCATTGTTACGAGCAGGCCCGGCGGATAGCGTCAAAGCCTGTGTTGTCACCCACAATACGCGCGACACCTACAGCGCGTCAACACCATTCAAAAGCACAACCTCCATTTATTAAAGGATAGACAGCCCTACAATGATTCTACGTACTTTCCAACCGCTGAATATGATTTAAATATGGAAATGAATCCGACACACACTGTTTTTAATGAAAATAAATGTAGCAAAGGCACTCGGCTATAAAATACAAATGAGAGAACGATAGAAATTATTTACATGCTTAATTTGCCGTACGTAAACACAAAATTGATCGGAATAATGATGATAAAAAACTGACATGAATCGCACAATGTGTTAACAATAAGTCTGACTACAAAATCCATACACTTTTACAAGAGGTTGTAATAGGACGGTTATGGACTTTTAAGTTTTATTTTATTTTACAGCGAGGCTTTAAGTAAAGCTCTTTCCGCACTTTACGCCAAATTACTCGTTGTGTTGGGACTCGCATTTCCGGTCACGGAAGTTATCGCCAAGGGAGTTCCAGATGCGTATTATCAGGTGACAAACAAAATTAAATTCAAATACCTATTTAACAATGTTATCGTGACTTGAGTTGAACTATTTTGTTTATCTTTTCAACAGGGATTTTATTTATATCTATATCTGGTGTCCGTTATTTTCGTCATTTTCCAATACGCAAACTTGATGCGTCAGAAAGCAGTCAATACAATCATTCACGATTATGGTAAGTGTTTCGAGTTCTTATGTTTATCTTAGCTATTATGAGGGAGAAAAGAAAATAAATGCTTCAGTAACTATCCGCATTAGTTTAACAAAATGCGACATTAAAATCACATCTTGTTTGCATAATTACGGCCGCAATGAATATTACCTTCTTTAGTTTGCATTCTACGGGCGTTCTCGACGATGCTATTCGCATAAATGTTTTACAAAAAATATTTAACCTGCATGTGTTCTTTAATTACCTACAATGGGTTGAATCAACTTTCCTAATGTGTTTTCAGAGGAAACTGATAAAAATGGCAAAGATGGAAAAGCTACACCGAGTGAAAAACCAAAAAATAAAGAAACTATATCACGATATGGCAGTTTTTACTTGAGACTTGGCGCTATTGGTGAGATTAATATGAAAATGATAAATTATTTCGTTTAAAATGTATACTAATCTTACATGTTTTTCTACTTCAGCTTTCGGTATTGGGTCAATGGTATATAGTGGACTAGAATTTGGGGAGTACTTCGAGATGAGTGACGGTTGTCGAACAGTGCTCTCGGCACTCACGCCGGCACTTCGGATGGCACTGACTCTGCTGCAGATGCAGTTCATATTCCTCACAAGCAAAGAAATTGAATCTGGCAGTTACAAAATGATCCAAAGATTTGGGTTTATGCACATGATCGCCACAAACCTGTGCGAGTGGCTTTACGTCCTCGTTGAGGAGACAAAACACGAGATTCACCATCTGAACCATGCCATGTCCCATGTAAACAGTACTTTCAATGAAACCGCAGAGATACCGTGTCGAAGAGCTAACATCATGGGAGCACTGTTGCAAAATGCATCGCCGTTCCTCTTTCCCTGCACGATAGAGTACTCTTTGATAGTTGCTGTGATTCTTTACGAAATGTGGAAAGAGGTATTAACATTTGCAAATTTTAATTTCTGATCTGCCTTTCCTGTCGTTACTGATTTTTAGGTAGTTTCATTTTCATACATGTTTCAGGTCAAATGTACTCCTGAAGATTTCGAGAAAAAGTTCCACTTCGCTAAAAACAAATCGAGAAACAATTCTGTTACCCCAGAGAAGATTCTTCAGCAGTTTGGTAACTTTAAAAAACCTTTTGAGCAGCCAATCCAGACTTTTCGTCATTTAGTTTAAAGTTGAAAGATTGACTATAAGCTACTTCACTCGAACATGCTTTACTGTCCACAAAAAAAGTATTAGGTACTAACACTTCATCTTTTAGCTGGCATGTTGGGAGTTGGTTCTCCGTACGGCAGCCGCGCCGCCCTGCATCACTTCTCCGTGGACTGCTCCCACGCCCACCGCGGCCTTTTCTCTGGAATCCTCGTCATCGTGGTCACCATCATATCACTCATCATGTTCTTCGTGCTTTCGAGTAACCCGAATACAATCAACGTAAGTATTCTTCCAACAGTTTTTATTTTCTAGTTTAATACAGTATGTAAACTTACTAAAACCATTTATTGAAATCCGAGCATATTTAGGTGATAAATAACGTAATGGCATAACTTACTGGCGTCCTGACACTTTTACGACGAAATGTACCAAAAATGAAATTAAAATTGTATGTGTTTTATAACGTCCTGTATTATTGATTACAATTTTAACATCTGTTATGTGGTTGACAAGTCAAGGGTCAAGGTCAATGACATGACA
Source organism: Adoxophyes honmai (assembly GCA_005406045.1). NCBI lineage: Eukaryota > Metazoa > Arthropoda > Insecta > Lepidoptera > Tortricidae > Adoxophyes > Adoxophyes honmai. The sequence continues at coordinate 52,393 of BHDV01002178.1, read as the reverse complement.
CATGCACTGTCAGTGAAATTTAGGCTATGTGCACACTCACAATTAAATACGACGTAGTTCAATGTGGCGTCCGCCGTTAGCAATGACTTTAAGCAAGCGGCGGTGGTTGTTGTTGTGCACGCGACGCAGCAAATCTGGATCTTGCCGGACTCGTCGCCTGATTTTGTTGAAGGCCTGTTTCATTTCTTCTTCCGTTTTTCGTCCAACCAGTGTTTTACTTGAATGGGACGGTCGATCCGCCGCAAAAGGTCCTCTTATTTCAATGCATGTATCTTAATCACATAAAAATGATGCTGTTGGTCTCGTTTCAAAATGTTGAGGACGTATGTGTGGCCAACATCAACAACCGCCCTGCTCTTCTAGTGCTGGAGCCAGGATTTTGTACAAAATGATCCTGTGTCCTGTCCTGACGTTAATACGAAGACGATGCCCACCAGTACGAACCGGACCCACTCTTTCATAGTTACGCACTCTGGTAACAGCCCTTACAATGATACGCGAGTCCGTAGGCTGTCTTCGCTGCTGGAACCTCTCAGCGTACAATCGAAGAGACTCCGCACCATTTTGTCTGCATTCTCCGCCGTAAATAAGAACCATGTCTAATATCTCTTCAGCACTAAGATTCATCATGAATTACATTGTATTGTTTGCAATTGAGAAATGTCACATTGAAAACATCATCGAAAACAGAACTAATCTTGTCATTGGTTTGCTTGCCAAACTCTTTTGTTGGGATAGTTAAGAAAAAGAAAATTGACAATGAAATGACACCCGTGAAATTTTAATGTCACAAATGTGTTTACATGGTAAATTGAAGATAATTTCGCTGTTACTTTTACTTATGTGACTAAAATTAACAGAAATGTAAAACTGGTATGGAGAAATAAGTTATTTTAATGAATAAGTATCAAAATTTCATACGTTATTGTAATAATCAATCAATGAATCGCCTTCATGCGTCTCAATGTAAACATGTTCATAGGCTGATATTTTTACCGTTAACTGACTTTGAAAGAGGTAACATTTTTAAACAATGATTTAATGATATCTTTAAAAATATTCAACTTATAAGTAACCAAAATGCAGTAAAATACTACTCTGGTCCGGGGCGGCATCTGGTTTAAAGAAATGGTTTTAGTGAGTTTACATACTGTATAACATCCCGCTGAAAAGTAAATGTTCGCTATTTTTGTTTATACAGGATGCCATATTTCAAGTGAATATATGCGAGTTAATCTTGTATACGTTGACGATAGCTGCTTGCTGTGCAGCGATAAAACAAATGAGAGTACTACCGTACAAAAGAAAATCTCAAGGTAATGAAATCGATATAGTTGTGTCTTATTTATGCACTGATTTTCTCTTACCTAGTTATAAACTGTATTTTAACAGCTGTACTACAATTGGACACGTCGCTTCTGATCCTGGCCCAGTCCGGGATGTTCGTGTACTGCATGTTCAGCCTGATCGGCTGCCACCACACTTTATCTAGCGACACTAGCGCCGGCCTCACTGGGTTCTTCTCTGAATTCTTATCATTGAATCAGGTAGTTAATAACTTAACAATGCATGTATGTCAGTTTTACGATCATTATCTAATCATTATCATAATGAGTCATAGAGCGTCCACTAGCGTAGCGCAGAGTGTTCAGAAAACATTAAGTAATTAAGTGGCTTTCTCATATTTTTAATTTATTAGTTAAATTTTTGCTAAACATACCCCACACCTCATATCACCTCTCTTTCCCAAAAGGGTAAGTAGATACCAGTTTGTTCCACTTGCTAAAATCATTAGATACCACTTTTGCTTCATCCACATTAATTAATCTCTTCATAACACGTACGAAGATTTCGATTACATTTGACCTGACCTTTTTCTAAAATGTCCCCGATTTGGTTTGTCCGTCTAGGCCCACCCCTCCCAATACTCCTATCCACACTTTCCTTATAAATCTTTTTAGAATGACCTACCTTCACTTATTAGAGTTTTTACCAACCAACAGCATTCCAGTTGTTTTTGTTACTGGCCACGTCCTCATTGTTTTAACAGTTGTTATAACCAGCCGGTCCTTCTTATTGTAATGTGATTCCAGACAATACTCCAGTCGTTGTTCATAATCGACGCTTGGTGGCGCCGCAGCAGCACGTCGGAGCAGCGGCGCGACAAGCCGGGCCGACAACTCGTGACGTTTCTACTCGTCGCCAACATGGCTATGTGGGCTATCAATACACTCGAAAAGGTATCCATCCATGTATTTAAATTTTACTGATTAGGATTAGAAAAGTCAAGCATTATACCTCAACAATTTATGCCTCTGTGGCCAAATTAATAGGTCACAAACAAATACGAAAAAAAAGTAACTCGTAAACTACATAAAATCGCGGAACATAATATATGGGGATGCTTCGAATACCCCAAGGGGTGGTTTATCTCTGGACGTTCGCTTATCACTGTTTTTGGGACACTGTGTATAGATAGGTATTACTTAATCTGATTTCTATTTTTCTTCAGAATCGAGCCGAGTTCAGGCCAGCTCATTTGGAGTTCTACGGTCCCTGGGCTTGGACAATCATCACGCACGTCTCGATGCCTCTGGCTATCTTCTACCGGTTCCATTCCACCATATGCCTCTTCGAAATCTGGAAGAACTGTTTTAAGAATAAACCCCTGTATATAGCGTAACACAGATTAAGTTATGAGAAAATAAAGTTACATTTGTGCAATATTTGTTAAGATTATTAGCAAAATGCTCGAAGAGCAATTCTAGATGAAATATTCTTGGATGATATTTTTACTATATTACTTAATGTAAGATTGAATAAAATAAAATAATTTAAGAAACTTTCGAGCAGAAACCTTATTATTTGGCGAATCGAATATTGTAAAAAAGATCTCGATTGATAAAGGAAGAATCTAAAAAAATAGTCGATTTAACTTCAACATGATGAGAAATTAATTGATAATGAGAAGTATCAAATTATATTTCGCTCTTAATTTTCATGCATTATTTGAAAATAAAGCGACGGTCAAAAATTACTGCTTCGTTTTGTTTGCTCCTGAACCCTTTCCCCCATTAGGGGTCATCCATAAAGTACGTCACACGTAAAGGGGGGAGGGGGGGTCGACAAAGTGTGACATGGTGTGACAAGGGGTGGGAGGGGTACTAAGTTTCGTGACATCACATTTTAAAATCTAATATGTAGTAATCGCGTAATTTGAAATATATTTACTAGCTTTCCGCCCGCGGCTTCGCCCGCGTGAAATTCGGTTATATTGCGGTATAAAGCGAACATTCCCTCGGGAACATAAATTTTTTCCGGGATAAAAAGTACCTTATTATTTAATCCGGACTTCTATCTTTACGTCTGCAAAATTTCAATGCAATCGGTTCAGTAGTTACGGCGTGAAAGCGGAACAAACAAACAAGTAAGGAGTAAGGATAAGGATAAACTAAAAAATATTTCCAACTCTATCTTTAGGGCAATACGGTTTAAATTGTTTTGTTGAAGAGTTCATACCTGCCTATACCTTATCGGTTTAGGTAGTTAAAACAATGTAAACAATCTTGACGTGTCTTTTTATTGTTTCTATTTCATTCGACAATTGACTGTTAATGTTGATTTCATAAAAAATACTTCATTTAAATGGAAATAAAACTAAACTTGGAACTGCTGTTTTAATTTAATAATTTTTCGATGTGAAATTGCAAAACATGTGACGTCACACTAGGGAGGGGGGGGTCTCAGAAATGTGACCACCTGTGACAAGGACGGGGGGAGGGCTAAAAAAATCATGAAATTCGTGTGACGTACTTTACCGTGTGGTGCCGGGTTAGAATAGCACCTCCCCCTTTCTTCCCGTGGGTGTCGTAAGAGTCGACTCTGGGAAAGGGTTAGTGTATTGTGGGCGATGGGCTAGCAACCTGTCACTGCAATATCACGTTTGACCATCTGTTTACCCTGAAATTGCTAAACGTGGCACTGGATTTTCGAATTCACGTGCTCTGCCTACCCCTCTTGGGAATACAGGCGTGAGTATATGTATGTATGTATGTATGTACTTTATGGATGGCCCCTTAGAATGGATACTTTTACTCATCAACTAAGCAAATGTTTTTTTTTTGGCTTTTGAGTTGGCAGGTATAATAGTGACAGATGGCTAGCCTGTCGCCAAAAATATACCTTAACTTATTTCCTTAGGATTTTCATTTTCACGAAGTAATTAGGTACTTCTAATGTTTTCTTAGTTTGAACTTGAACCAAGATAAGCTATTATTCCCAATAATGTTATTTAACTTGTATCCGGGCTACAGTCCAGGTTGACCGCGACAAACAAGCCCGCGACAAGCGCCCGTGAGGTTCAATTAGCGCATCGGTCGGGCGCCCTTTGTCACGGCCGGCGCCACAATGCCCGGCTAACTGTTTGCATTAACTCCGCATCGCTGATAATTATTTCCATTATGTAATTCTACATGTGCATACTGACTGACCTAATAAATAATGCCAATTCACAATATGCATACATACATACATATTCTCACAAATCTCACGCCTGTATTCCCAAGAGGGGTAGGAAGAGCACATGAATTCAAAGATCCAGTGCCACGTTTAGCAAATTCAGGGTAACCAGATGGTTAAACGTGACATCGCAGTGACAGGTTGCTAGCCCGTCGCCCACAATAGACTAACCCTTTCCCAGAGTCGACCTCTTACGTCACCCACGGGAAGAAAGGGGGAGGTGCTATTCTAACCCGGCACCACACGGGTACAATACAATACAATATCACGCCTGTAATTCCAAAAAGGTATGCTTTTGGCGATAGGCTAACAACTTGTCACTATTATACCTCTCTCATCTAACTTTATGCCAAAAATCGGCAAATGTGCACCTTTTATCTGTTTTCAAACAAAGTTGCTGAATTTTCGTAACAGAAACAAAGGCAGTTGAAGCACTTTGCGGCCTCACCCACATATCTAGGATCCACGTCTAGTATAGACGTCATCTAAATCTCACTGATGATGGTCGAGGACGTCACTGATATCTCTTACACTAATCCTTTAGATAAGGATATGCCGTTCTCGGATACAGCAAAAGTCAGATAAAAATCCTACGAAAACGCTTTGTTGTAGCCGAAAATGCAACGTAAAAATGGAATTCGAGATAATTTTAGACAAATACATTGCGATAAAACAAAACGAAGATTGTCATTACACGTGCACAAAAGCAGCATGGAAGATGTCATCGAAGAAGACGTAGAATGGTGAGTTGTATCATAAATAAAACAACTGAAAATTGACATGAAAACCATAGGCGTTTTAGGCTATCATTAAACCACATTTCGCTGTAGCTTCGTCCGAAAATGTAAAATGCTTCACTTGTTTATAAAAAAAACAACTTACTTACCGCCTCGTAGGGTAAGCGACGTGAAAGAGCACAAGTCCGCGTTGCACCACTACGACCATGGCTCGCACCACTACCACCCCGCCAAGCAAACCAGCACCAGTCTAGAGCGGAAGATACGTCATAGCAGGTAATGTAAGATTTGTAAGAGTAAGGGTTGCCTTGCGTTTTTTCCTCTGCTCAGATTGATTTTGCACATGTAGTCGAAAATAATAAGGTAACTAATCTAGTTATTAGGTAGTTAGATTTCCATACGGAAGGGGAAGTGATTGAGACACTAGAATACTACTTCGGCTTTACGTGTATTAATAACATTAAGTTTTTTTTTATTACAATTTAAAGAAAACCATATACCTATGTCAGAACTCAGCACTTAGTTAATTAAACCAGACCATGAAAAGATTTTGTATAAGAAGTATTAGGTACGTGTAGAACTTGTAGACAAAACATAAAAATTCGGATTATTATCTTTATAACAGCATTAAAATCAATTATTTTTATAAACAACACAACCATTTGCTTTTTCTTATGACAGAAGAAGAAGGATTTTATTTTATTCATAAATTTGTACAGAACGTCTTAGTGGCCAGTAACAATAAACAGATTAAAAAAGTTTTAATGTCTTGTACAATATATTCATAGCCTCCGCTACCGTAATCAGCTCGCCGGTACACTGCACGCATTATCTTTTTGCCTAAGACTATTTTTAAACCAAGGTAAAGGATGCAGCGGAGGGAGGCGGGGGCAGTCGTTAGGTGGGCTCTGAAAGTGACACCGGCGACGCTAATTACCTGTGAGGACAGCACCTTCTAGCTGCTGCGAATTTTAATTTATCCATATGTATAAGGCGCGTTTGTACCACCTAGCAGGGTCTTTCCGCAGAAAAACTGCCAGTTGCACTTTTTTTTAATTTTCAAATAAAATTTAGAACGATAAGTGCGCTCCTACTCAAAATTCAATATAAAAAGGCCACAATCAATCAAGCACATAATTAATACACAACTTGTGTAAGATTACTGATCAGACACGAAATAGAATAATCTCATACACAAAATGACAAGCATGCAAAATTGCGATAGCCTAAAATTTCCATGAGGTTTTTATTTTTATTATGACCAGCCCAGTAAACCATTGACACTATGTGAAACTGCGTTTTTTGACAAATTATTTAGAATTCTTCGAGGTGTGCATCTATTTCGCAATAATACGTAAAAAAAAGTCTGAAGCGATATTACCAGCAAACGAGTTGAAACAATTCAATCCTAATTAGAACTCTGCAAATCTAATTTAATGAAAAACCCATGAATTGATCAGGCAACTAAATTGCTCTATTCATTCTCATAACTACGTTCAGTTTAGTTGTGAGTCATTTGCATGATCTGTAACAGTCATCTGAAATTCACACGTTTAGCTGCAGCCTGTTAAAATCTGGCTTATTGACTTACATGCTGTTAATGTAGTACAGGGACATTAGTCTCTCGCAGTGGTCAGTCGAGGAGTGTTCGAGCACTCGATCAGCGCCAGGCGCAGTTTATCTTAAACCTCGAGTAATTAAAATCCTTTTAAAAGTGGACGTGTGGTGCGGATCATCTGGATACTAAGAACTAAAGGCGGCTAGTCACGGTTTGATTTTGCTTTCAATTAATTGCATTTTTTTCGTTGAGAGTTGTTAGTTAGTGGACTTTCGTTCATACAGTCATATCGTACTTAGTTAAATTTGTAATTGTATTTTAACAATAAAAAGTCACGTGTGATATGATTAATTGATCTGTGAAGATGTACTTTATGTAATTTCTAGATAGTCATTCAGTTAGTGAGTTAAATAGAGATCTGAAATAGATTGCGGCTTGAACGAAAAAAATGCAAAATCAAATCATGAGCAGACGCTTTAGGTCCGTGTCGTGCAGCGGTCTATGACGAAAAATAAAGAGAAATCCAATCAAAATGCAGCTAAGGAGTGGCGGGAGAGACCCGAGCCGCTCCTGGCCGTGCCTGAGGATGAAAGGTGAGTCCGCGGCGCCTCATTAAGCCCACTATTAAGCGTTGAGCAAACAAAACAACCCGCCGTAACGCTGTACTCGTATCGACAGCGCTTCGCCAGTTTATGCACCCAATAAAAAACTCAGGAGTTGATTTTGAGCCTCATAACGACGTTTTCTTAAATATTATCTTAACCGCCGTAACGGGATCTATCGGTTTTATGAGCGAATGTTTGAGTCACGTTGCATTAACCCTTGTAATAAATAAGATCTGGTGTTTTTGCCTGACAATGTTAGTATTATTGGAAGAGGTGAGTGTCAACTAGGAATGGATAATTATAAAACTAAAAAAAACTAATTTACTTTACCTAAAACTACTTAAACTATATTTAGATACGGGCACCCTGGGGCATAGTCCCGAAGATGCTGGCAACGTTTCCTCGCTGTATCTCAATGCAGCTAGGAATTAATTTACTTCTTAATTATTAACTTTATAAAACTGTGGAAGGAACAAAGGAAGTAAAACAGTCAAGGTTATGCCTATGTAACGTTTCGTGTGCTCTGCCCACGCTGTTTGGGATTACAGGCGTGGTGTTTATGCAAACACTTATCTTGTTTTAGATACCCCTACAACTTGTACTAGGGATCCAAACGAACAATAAATATACTCAGGGGCAAAATGATCACCCTACTTTTTCATCTCTCTACATCAGTGCCGGGAATTGACGTAAAAATTATCCCACTACTGCAAAACCTTGCCAAATTAAATGCCGGGGATCGTACACACACGCGCCGGTTTTTACAGAGAGCACCCACCGCACTTCTTGCCGCGGCTGAGCGTGGTGCCGCCCTGCAGCCACAGCTCCAGCGCCGACCCGCTGCCGCCGCCGCGAGTGCAGCTGTCCCACGGCGAGTATGTCCGTCGTCATATTCATATGCATATTCATCTTTGTGATTGAGTCTGAGGTCGTTCAACTGTTGCATGTTGTTGAGGGTTTCAATATTTTGGATTTTAAACAATAGCAGACTTTAAGTACGCGTTAAAAATTATAAAGATTATAGTTACTGGCCACTACCTAGTTAGTACTATGTACAGAAGGTCCGCTCCCGAACATGTTTAAATGAAAAAATATTGCTGCCTCTATCTACTGTTACCTGTTTGTAGGTTTTAATTCTGGTCCAAATTAGATTACTTTGGTTTAATTTTTTTTATCTTTTTTACTATTCTGATAGTCTTTGATTGACCTTTCATGATTTTTCGCCGGCACCTATACTGCGGAGTGGACCGCCCTTGACTGCTGTAACTGAATAAATAGCTCATGTTCACACGAATTATTTTCCACTTCGTCAGCAACTAGGTTTTAATGCAAACTGAGCATTTGTAACTAATTTTCAGTAACGTGTGTTACAATATTATTTCGTTAATTGAAACAATGTATCATTTTGTTTTAGTGAATCAATGACTGTGGTCCTGTCAGCGTTTTATGCGAAGCTATTAATAGTTTTAGGAGTAGCGTTGCCCATCACGAGCACTATTCAAAATGAAGTTAACACTAATTTTACATCAGACGTAAGTACCTAAATTTTGTCTACAATCAATAGATACTATACTCCGGTTTGTTTAAAATTAGACTTTAAACGAACAAAGTTTGTTTTTTTTCTCAGAAATCCAAAGATAAAACTAGAAATCATTATTGCAATAACACTTACTGTTTTTGTTATAATGTTCTTAATACAAACGGTATCACTGTCGCAGGTGGATTGTATAAACCGCCGTTTTACATAACGGCTAGGCGTTTTGCAAAACAGCGCCGTTTTGTAATGCGGCGACTCAACGTTCAGCCGGATTGTTATTGCGATACGTTCTTCAATAAGGCGGCCCACGTTTAGCCGCATTGTACTACAGCTAAAATTGTAGGGTAACAATACTTAAGAAAAAAAGAATGCTAAATAAAATAAATATAAATAAAATATACTAACCTAACCTAACCTAATCTAATGTAATCTAACCTAACCTAACCTATTAAAACCTCTAAATTCTCTACTGTTTATGTTAGGCAGCGCCACGAGTGTTAAAAATCTGAACTAAAAACGACAAAGTGGCGGCCAATCTCTCGCCGTATTACATTCTGCCTAGCTGTAATGAATAACGTTTAGTGCCGAATTCATTCCGGCGGTTTTTTATTCAGCCGCATTCAATCCGGCTAAACGTTGAGCCGCCGCATTACAAAACGGCGCTGTTTTGCAAAACGGCTAGGCGTAATGTAAAACGGCGGATTTTACAATCCGCCTTCGACATCACCACTTGCAATGACGCCTTGGGTTTATACTTTCTTTAAATGTGTGAGGATTTGACCCTTAAAAGTCTAGTGTTATAATTATAATAAAAGTACCTATATGTAAGGAGTATAATTATGTACGTAATATTACTAGGTAATGTCATCATCGACGTGTTTCATAAACGAGTTGTTTTCAAAAAGGGTTACCTATATTCCATTCCTTCCATTGTGTACCTAATGAAAATTACGTATATGAAATAAATGGTTAACTATCATTAGACATTACATACTCGTTAAATCTAGATAACTACTTACTTTGTTTTTTTTATCTGTTTTACAAGTCTAATAATCTTTCTTAATTTTACATAAAGCTATAGCAAAACTTTTTGGTTTCAGATTTTTACAATATATTTGTACATAGTAAGCATGATATTCCTTGCTTACACTTTTAACCATTTAAGGATGGCGAGGAGAGCTAACAGTAAGACCCTTTCATTTTGATGATGATAGTTTTACTTTAAGTAATATTCTGGAATGATGGAAGTAGAGTTATGCATTGCATAAGACTAATTTATCGCAAAGTGCTACAGTTATGTGCATACCTTAGGTAAATCATTGCAAAACGATAAAAGATTTAAATAAACTGACAGAAATGTAACTCAAACGGGTTAACTTTTAAGAGGGCGCACACATTTTTTACGAACGTAATATAAGATCAGGTGGGGGAAGAGAAATTCAGGGGCAGGGCAGGGGTAAGAGGTACCACAGACCATAACTCGTCGAGTTATGAGTGATTATGGTCTGTAGAGCCCTCTTATCCCTGCGTTTCTCTTCCCCCACCTGACCTTAGTGGTTTTGGACCAATGTTTAAAAAATCGTGAAATGTAAATTAACTCATATTTAGCCATGAAAAAAATATGGTTAGACTAAAAATATTCTGTAAATTTACAATAAAATTGTTTCATTTGTAATTACATTAAAATCAATGAGAAAAAAAATAAAGTAATGGTTCAACTTTCAAATTATGTAAAATGATATTTGAATAATAAAAACCAATAATTTGATTCATGTTAATCCGTTAATCCCCAGTAGACTATATTGTCTATCAGATAATAACAAGTTTATATCGTTTATGGTAAATTTTAATGGCAAATTTTCAAGTGAAAGACAGCTCTGACGCGTATTTTTGTGAAAACCCTTCAACAAATTGGCTAAGTAAAAGAAATCTGTGTTGCTAATAAAATATTTTTTTCCGTTAATCCCTAGAAAAAGAGTTTATTTATATGTTACAGTAGTTTTTCTTTAAAAACTTAAGGATTTATAGTTTTCTAAAGCATTGGAAAAACATCAAAATCACCGAATTTTGTGTGCACGCTCTTAAGTACGATAACATCCACATCCGCATCCATATCAGATTAGATACAATATTACTTTTAACGTGAAACTACCGTCCGACTCATTAATAATGAAAAATTTCAACAGCAGCTACCGCGGCTCTTAGATGAAGAGTGACGAACTAGCCAAACATGTTTGAGCTAAATTAATTTCATTACAATATTATTACTTACTTACTTATACCGGGTTATTGGATCCGAGCTATTATATGGCAATCAGGAATTTTTATGTATCTCTTAAGTATAAGATCCCTGTTACAGCACAGAATAAGTAGTACAAATGGTTACAGGTCGCGCGGTGAGTTAAGTCGCTCGGCAAAAGTAGAAAAAGTAAAAGCGTAGAATCCAATTTTGAGTCTATACTGTATCCGAGGAGCAAGGGGGTGGACTGCGAATACGGCGATACTACGTTATTGGTAAATCAAAATCACTTGCATTTCAACTTCCAGCGCTGCCCCCGATGCGCCTATCACCGCCATAGGTTCACCGAGAGATCTTAAACCACCGCGCGATGTATCGAATAATTGAAGAATCATTGTAATAATGTACTTAACAACCCTTAAACTGTCGAATGCTAATTAGTGGCAACTAAATCACCAGTATTGACGTCTAACTTGTGTAGGTAGCTCTGTTTAAACTCGGTATCGGTACCAACCGCTAATTTGTATAATTATTATGCAAATGAAGCTCCTATTATATTACATAATCCGTCAACTAGAAACTAATAATCTGTAGTTAACATGGCCCGTTGTTACTTGCTATTTCGTAATGTTTCTAAGTACTTGTAATTTCAATGTGTTGAAGCCGAGATCCTGTAAAATGTAAAAAAATACAGTCCATCTTAAAACAATAGCATAATATACGGAGGTCGTTGCTCTTCAATAATAATGTATTGGTTTCCATGGAAAATTCAATTAGATGTTAAAATAATGCTGCCTACGTACTTTGGAACCTACGTCACTTATTCCATGAAATACCCCATGATTAGAAACTAACAGGCACCTACATACATTTTAAGAGAGCCATTATATTTAGTTATATTGCTTATATTGCTTACCTACTTACTTAGGTACATGTATACTATAGAATAAAAAAGGATTATTAATTTGCATAACTTACATAACAATGCGAGTTAATGTGCGTAGGACTATTCATTCGAAACAAATTTACAAGGGAAGTGTGTTAGGGCAAGTTGGTTGACGGCACCCTCGAAAAACGGATATCGACCAGTGCCCAAAGTATCACCACTACCACTACGATCAAAACGCGAGTCACTCTCGTCTCGTCAGCATTTATGTAACGAAAGTCATGGTTGCACTTGTATCTAAGTTTTTTTAAGACTTTTTCTATTTATTACAATTTTAAATGCACTTGTAGGCACAAGTATAAGCTAGATGCAAAATAAAAGAGTATTAGAATGAGTATTTTTGCAGAAAATGCGCCTCGCACTCGCTATGGCAGCTTCTACCTCCACATGGGGGTGGCAGGTTTCAGCGTGGGCTCCATCATCTACTCCGTGCTGCAAATTGGAGGCTACTTCGACCTTTCGGGAGACTGCCAGTTGCTCATCGTAGCCGTCAAGCCAGCCATGCGAATCTTATTCATGGTGGCGCAGACTGTCTTCATATTCTCCTATACTGACGTAAGTTCAGAGTACCAGAACTTAATCTTTCTAATAATCTGCTGACAATAGGTACTTTCCGACAAAAAATTCATGTTGCTGCTTTTTGCCATCAACTAAGTGTTTGGTAGGTAATTTGAATTTACTAGTAACTCCAGTTACCTTGCATTTTAAACGCTACTTGCAGTTATAACAAAACAAAAATAAAAGTTAATTGATGGTAAGTTTGACAGTGTTTAAACCAATCGTGGTATCTGAGAAACCTGATCATAGGATGCAGATTTGTCTTGATAATATATCTTCTAACCAATTTTATCCAAATATTGGACATTTAACTGATTCGTAAATATGTAGGTGCCTACAGTCAACAAACTTTAAAGATGTAACAAACACGTTGCTTTCGTACAATCAATATAAATGCTAGTCTGATGAAAACATCACGATTCCAATACTTTGTGCACACTACCAGACACTAACATTTAATGTAAACAACTGTCACTTGAATGAAAAGTGACTCTTGTAGAGTCTCTTAACATCTGAACGAAATATTTATTTAAACCTTATGGCGTTGACTATGGATATAAATCTGTTTTCTAATCACAACCATCAAAAAGTCCTTTTATATAATGGAACTGAAATAATTATAACGGTTTCCGCGTTTGCCCTGCACGTGAAACTTACCGGTGCAGCAACTGCGCCGCACCGATTGTAGAAAAATGCAAAATATAGATTAAACCAATTCTGAATTATTAAATCATTGAACTATATTTTTTTCGAGAAATTCCACAAATGACGATGTCGTTTACATCTCAAATTCATTTTACGAGAAATAGAAGTATCTAACATTTTAACCTTTTGACCGCCAAAGACGCCATATCACGTCATCGCAAGTCAGTGCCCGTGACGCCACGACGTGAAATGGTGCGTCGAAGTTATTGCGAAAGAACTGAAATATAAAACGCTGCAACATTTTTTCTAGGTTTACTTTATTTATAGGTAGTGTAAGTTATTTTATACCTAATTTAAATAAAATAATACAGCACCATTCGAAAAAAAACAAGCATTATCTAAGAGCTGACTCACGTCTTTGGCGTTAGGAGCACAGCGTTTCACTTCGCGCCTTGGCGTTCAAAAGGTTAAACACACAATACAGTGATAATAAATGTCAACGTTTTAATCGTTAGTAAAAAGCAGTTAATCTGAGCACAATGGTTGTCAATAATCAGTGCTAAAATATTGTTCGCGTAATATTCTGCAGTTACGGAAATTCTTCAAAGCTAATTAACTGATGGGGGAATATTCGGTCATTTGAATCGCCGTCCATATTAGCAACATGTATCAGATTTCTTAAGAAATGTTTATAATAAAGAACTACATCCTATTTGTATAGAATGTAGATTTCAGATAATTACTAATAAGGTAACGGCCCAATTATGGACAGTTTCAGATGGCACGCACCAGTATGGACACTTCATTCTTAATTTAAATATGGTTGTGAAATTACTGTTGTAAAATAAACGACTATTCCTTGGTGCCTTCTTTCCTAAGAGGTTCCTTGTCCGTCACGGGTACCTTACCCAGTATTTTATTCTTACAGATACTGGATCCAATGCGGGGCGTAGTGCTTGACAGATTTGGACTAATGCACTTAATCGCCACCAACGTATGCGAATGGTTAAACGTCGTCATCCAGGAGACTCGAGATGACATAATTGCCGTCGCCTACGACCGTCCAGCGTTACTCAGATACGCCAACATCAGCGGGCCTTCCAAGATCGTCATAGCCGATCAAGTAGACAACATCACCTTCATCGAACATCTCAGAATGAACGCCACAATTGCTAACACAACTTTGAAAAATGAGACGTGGCAGTGCAACGTCTCCGATATGATAACACCTTTAATACGAAATGTCAACCCTTATTTACGGCCTTGCGGAGTGGAGTACAGCCTGCTCTGCTCCGTCATTATTGTTGTGATTTGGAATGATCTCTGCACCGTACCGGGCTCGGTAAATATTGCTCTAAATTCTCCAAGTTTTCTAACGGAGAAACTAAAACCGCAATACGATCATTTTACTTCCAGAAATCACTGAAAGCGTCGGTTAATGCTTCACTAAGCAGGGACGTAAAGCAAACGCTCCTGCGAGTGAAGTCGACCAACCATTTCTCGGTGGACTGCGGGAGCGCCCATAAAGGCCTGTTTATGGGTATTGGCGTGCTCGCGGGCACCATCGTCAGTCTCATGCTCTTTAATGGACTGTTCCAAAACAGTAAACACGTGGAGCTGGCGCTGCTACAGGTGGGTCGGTTATCGGTTAGGATATCGCAGTTTTATTACATTTGGTTTTTAGGAACCTCAAATACGCGAGGTAGAGGGTGAAAAAGTCCGTCAATTTTCAATGTAGGTATAATATAATGTTGTAAAAAAAATCAATATCTAATTGTTTGTCAGAGCCGTATAAGAAAGAAAATTGTACTTTGTTTATACCTACTAAGTATACAGTTATTAGGCTCACAACTCGCTAATGCGTTACAAAATCAATCGATTTTCCAAACTACGTTAGCGCCTGAGGTTAGCGCCATTTAAAAATTTTGACAGTTGATGACTTACAGATTGCGTTTGTACTAGAAGTTCTACTTCTCAACGATAGGTGACGCTAGTGGTCACCACATAACGTTTCGTGTGTTCCTGCCGATCGACTTAAAAATGCTTAATAATTAGCACCTTTGCCGTCATTCCAGATCAACGTGTGGGAGACAATCCTCTTCATCCTTATGGCGCTCGGGTCCGGCGCGTGCATCCAGCGCATGCGCGCGCTGCCGCGCCGCGCCGTGGCCGCCATGCCGCTTGAGCACGCGCTGCTGCTCGTGACGCAGTGCGGCGTGTACCTGTACTACCTATTCCAGATCATCGGGGCTGGCTTCCTGATACAGCGGTACCCTGAAGGCAGGCGGGCGACAAGGTAAGCTCTACCCCGGCGATTACATCCGCCAAGACTTTGAGGCTACTTTTTACAGTACCCGGCATCTAACTTGACAAGGTTTTAAGTAGTGAGTAGGGAATAGGTTAAGGTATGTTAAAGGCGACAGGCTAGATACCTGTCATTATTGTATTTCTTTCATTTATCTTTAAACCCAAAATTACCCTAAATGTGAATGTGTCTATTCGTAATGTGAAATAATCATGTTTTTTACCATGTAACGTTTCGTGTTCCCCGTCTATGTGATGTATGTATTTAAGTAAATAGGTATCGTCATCAGAGTCCCAAAGTTTAGTCGTTCTCTTTTCAAATTTGTCGCGCCCCAGCGCCACATTCGTCGAATAGCCAAACTAAACGATCCTACATCGGTATTGAAGTCTTTCACACACATTCTTTGTCTAGGATAATCTCCCCGCTCTGCGCCGTGATCCAGAGTTCGTGTCAGACGCTGCTGGTGCTGGACGCGTGGTCGCGGCGCTGCGCGGACGCCGGCCAGCGCGCGGGCCGCCAGCTCGTCACCTTCCTGCTTGTTGGCAACTTCGCGCTGTGGCTGCTCAACCGCGTGAAGAACGCGCGGGCCGAGTTTCACCCGTTACAGGTCAAACTAATGACGATACTAGTATCGTCTGTATAATACTATATAGACCCCGGCATATAATTCGGCAAGGTTTTAAGTAGTAAGGGTAAGATCGCGCACCACTTTCTTCAAAGTAAAGCGATGTGCGAACTTACCCCCACTTTTTAAAATCTTCCCAAGTTAGATTCCAGGAACTGTGTAACCAACTGTTTGATTTGGTTAATAACTTACATTAAAAGACAGCAAGTAATCATTTTAGGCTGACAATAAAAATCTCTGAGTTCAGTATTTCTAGGTTGGTTAAATGTAGATTTGGAATAAGTTATTTATTTACGTACCTACCTGTAGATGCAGCGATCCCAAGCGCCATCTATCGTCGAGTAGAAATACAAATAATCCTTCATAAGCTGAGAATGCACTTAGAACCTACTCTTTCATAATAATTACTTATTTTTATTTTATTTTGTTTCTTTAGATGGAATTTTTCGGCGTATGGGCTTGGACCTTGATCACGCACGTGTCCGTCCCTCTGTTGGTTTGCTACAGATTTCAAGCCACTGTCTGCTTTTATGAAATTTGGAAAAATTCTTACAAGAGGAAGAAGGAGTTCCAAGAAACTGACATTGATGATATAGAACTGAAAAATTATCACGTAGCTTAAGAATAAACACCTGTAAAATAGTTGTGAGTTTTTTATTGAATTGAACTTACCTAGCTTTATCTATCTTTACTTTACCAAAGTAAGTAGGTCATGAAATAGGAATATTTTGTACCCATTATATTTACAGGGCTTAACAGCCTTAATAATAACGTATTATTTATTAATCTAACTGAAATTTCACGTATTTTTAAGGGGTCATTGGCAGTTAAAACGATGCATGCCATACATATTTTCCACTTTTCAAAAAACATTCACCCTCCGCTTTATAGCCCCGCTAAGTTTTGCTGCGCGTGGCCTTGTAATGTACGAGGTGCGTGTAGCATTTACTACTCGTGGATTCACACAATACGATTTGATTCTGCCACTTCACCGGCGGCTGCCGAGTTACCTACGCTAACTTGGCTTGCTCAGCTCGGGAATTTAAATTTCAAAAAATATTTAATTACTTACAGAAGTTTTTTTAAGTTTAATGATAATTTATATTATAGTAGTATTAATAGTTATAGTAGTAGTAGTAGTAATAGTTATTATGCTATAAGCTTCTTGGAAACAGCCGTCTGTTACAAGTTGGGGATCTGCGCTCATCACATTAAAAAAAATCTGTTTAACAAAATCAAAGCCGCGTTTTTTCATTCGACTTGAACATTTTTCGTCAGAAGTCTTGTCAATCACTATCTGTGGTATAGTGCTAAAAAAAACAAACGTCAAACATCAGCAGCAGCAAGTCAGTCCTACCGCCGTCAAACACAAATTGTTGTACAGTTTTTATTAATTATTTCAGAGTTAATACGGTATTTTTAAAATAAAATGGCTTCCGCAATGGATGTTGATGAAGAGGAGGTAGAAATGGCTTCGTGTAGCAGCAGCAAAGGCGATAAAAAAAGATTCGAAGTCAAAAAGGTAAATCGCAGCATCATCGTATTCTTTATCAAGTCTTTGTCATTTTTGTAGGTGGTGCTTGTTATTAATCCTTATTTTTCTATTTCAGTGGAACGCCGTTGCATTATGGGCCTGGGGTATGTAAAAATTGGAATGCATTGAACAGATTGTAACCTTATTTTTTTATGAACAAGTCAATTGATGAGATTAATATATAATAATCCTTTGTTTTTTGCTACAGATATTGTGGTGGACAATTGCGCTATTTGTCGCAATCACATTATGGATCTGTGCATAGAATGCCAAGCCAACCAGGCTTCTGCTACAAGTGAAGAATGCACAGTAGCATGGGGAGTCTGCAATGTAAGCATTGAACCGTTATATAAATATTGATTGTACAGATGTAAATATAAATGGTCTACTTGGATAAGTAGACTGGGGCAGGAACTGGAATTGATAGCCGTTTTGCCCTTTTTAACCCAGCTAAACGGCTAGTCTGGAAAGAAGCAAAATAGTTTTTGTTGCTCTTTTTTAAACCTGTAATTTAAACAGACACATCATACCTCATACACCTGTTTCTATGCCATCACCATTACTTCCATGGATGTCATAGGAGGCAACTAAAGAAATATATTTAGGTATGTTTAAGGCGACAGGTTAGCAACCTGTCACTATTATACTATCTCTTTAATATGTCAAATATTTACTATTCAGAGAGACAATTCAAACTCTATTTCTTGTCATAATACATTTAAATTATGTACACAATAAGATTAATAGAAATTATTTCTATAAAGAGAAAAATATATTTTTTCAAAACTTGTAGTTAACTTGTAGTATTTTAGGTAACTAATGTTTGGTGAAATTGCATCTTGCACCTAGGTAAATCAAGTGGCAAAATGGCAATCAATTCGGCTTTTGGGGGAAGGGAAAATCCCACATACATACCTGGCTTATACCTTCAACAATTTGAAGTATATGTTATTGGAATATTTGTTCAAAGCCAAAAATTAATAATTGTTCTTGTTTTACAGCATGCATTCCACTTCCACTGCATCTCGCGCTGGCTGAAAACTCGCCAAGTATGTCCTCTTGACAACAGAGAGTGGGAGTTCCAAAAGTAAGTACAGCATTTCAGGGTACAGTGGACTCTTTAAAGTATGTCAAACTCCTAGGGATGTGGGATCAACTGTGACTCAAAAAAAATCCATTTTCATAGTTAGATGCATGACATACGGGAGTCCCTCATTTCCCATAAATTCATATGTACTAATTTCATTTGCCATAATAGTCACTAGCCATAACCTTCATTTTCCATAACATCACATGCCATAATTATTAAATGCCATAATACTCAAATGTTATAATGTTCAACTTCCATAACATTGGGTGCTATATATAATAACATTTGCCATAATATTTACTTTCTATAATGTTCATAATCCCTATTATTCTATGCCATAACTATTATTTGCCATAATTACGGAAAACTGTAGATCCAGACTGTTTCAGTGTGCACAGTGAGTATAATGTAGGGAACAAATAAAATGGGAAATTAAGCAAAGGTGTCATTTAGGTACGACGACGAGCGAAGCGAGGAGGAGTGTTAGGTAGAATTGTGACCTTGCAGCGCGCGAGCCGAGCGAGCGAAGCGAGCGTGCCGCGGCAGCGGCCGGCGAAGCGCCAGAACTGTGTTATGGCAAATAATTATTATGGCGATTGAATTTTATGGCATATAATTTTAGTACATTTAAAAATAGTGCAAATGAGATGTATGGCAAACGTATCATTATGGCACCTAAAATTATGGCAAATGAAAATATTGCAAATGATCATTATGGCATATAATGCATTATAGAATTTAAAATTATGGCAAATGAAATTCGGGCATGTGAAATTATTGCATATGACTTTCGGGCAAACGATAGAGAACCCGTGCCCATAGTGCCCAGTGGAGAAGAGGGGCCTGGCAGCATGACATTGGCCTAGGTAACAAAATGCTTGCACCCCACAAGCCATCAAGTTCAAGGAATTTGTAACTCCCATGTAACACATACTGCCATTACTTCTTTTTTTTTTGTACCTATGCCTGTCATTTATGTTTAAACCTAACATTGTGCTATATGTGGCTATGAAACATGAAATAGTAATGGTTTTGACTATGTAATATTTCATGTGCTCAGCCATGCCATTAGGGAGAGCAAGTGTGATGTATGTGTGTATGTATGTCATGGTCATGCCACGTATAGCACAATGTTAGGTTTAAACATAAATGACAGGCATAGGTACAAAAAAAAAGAAGTAATGGCAGTATGTGTTACATGGGAGTTACAAATTCCTTGAACTTGATGGCTTGTGGGGTGCAAGCATTTTGTTACCTAGGCCAATGTCATGCTGCCAGGCCCCTCTTCTCTACTGGGCACTATGGGCACGTGCCCAGGGCCCCGCGATCGAATGGGGCCCCCTAGTTCCTGCCAGATTACCAAATGATAACCATAGGGGCCCCATGATCCTAATGTGCCCAGGGCCTCAAATAGTTTAAAGACGGCCTTGCATGCTGCCAGTCAATGCACAGGTTGTGATTAGTAGGTTCATGCAGCAAAGGCAGCAGTGTGGCACTACCCTACGTATTTTTTACGCCCTGTTTCTTTATGGCATTGTCAGTGATAAAAGTGCTTCTGTAGTTGATGGTAAAATTTGGTAATCACCTGGATTTTAACCTTTTGAACGCTTTCTTATTTGAATGAAGTGATCACTCACACGCCAACAACCGTGGCGTTATCAAAAATGACGAATCTCATAGTGCAGTGCAAAACATTTATCGATAAAATTTACTAGCCTCTAAGACTAGCCTCGGTAATCGTGGTACGAGAATGAGTAGCCGCTTTCCAAGATACGAATTATTTCTTCTGCAGTAAGTACAAAACGCCAATTTCATGGGTAAGGTCCTAATAGCTCACAATCAGAATGATAGACAATTGCGTTGATAAGGTTTCATTAAGTAGGTAGGACGCCTCTATGTAAAGCCGAATTTATACCTGCAACTCCTGCAAGTTATTGACGCAAGCTTGAAAACTAAGAACAAGATGCAGATAACTGCCACTCACGGCATTCACTCATAATAACTTGCCGGTATACGAGTATATCTTGCTTTTAGCTTCGTATACTGTTTTACAAAAATATAGTGAATCTCATACGTAACAAAAGCGGTCAGGAAAAGTCAATGGAAAGGTCCAATTTACGAATTTTGTTTCTTTTTGTTCACCCCTACGCCATCACTAGTACAGAGTATTTACCGTCAATGACGTCATGGGCTAGCCACTAAAGTGGTTGTTGGCGTACAAGGAACTATGATTTCCCGCGATCATAGAGATGTGACTGTTACGCTCTACAGATACATTTTTTACATCGAAATATCAATGTCAGTAATTAAATCGTAAACTTAAATTTTGTTTTAGTATGTTTTTATGCTAAGACGATGATTTACATACATACATACAATCATGTCTGTGTTCCCGAATAGGGTTGGCAGAGCACAAGAAACGTGACACAGACCAAACCATTATTATGACTATATCACGCTTCGCAGCCACTTCTAGCGTAGTTTAAGGTTTGCAAAGATAGAAGAGGTAGAATAGTGACAGGTTGCTAGCCTGTAGCCTAAAGCATAACTAAATCTATTTCCGTACGTCTATTTACGACATCCACGGTCGAGAGTTGTTATTCTATCCCGATACTTCACGACAAAAACGATGATAGAATGTTATAAAATAGACTAGGATTACAAGTATTGGAAAAGACAACTTCGTAACAATGTTTTCACAATTAATAGTCAAATGTAAATGAAACAGATTCGGCAACAGCTCTAGCGACCACTTAAGGGGCTATTGGCGTATGAGACACTGACATTATTGCGTCAAGATATATCCGAAGAATAATCCCGAAATTTTCACATTTTGACCTGTCCAAGCATTCGTTAATTCTTTTAAGGAACAAAATATGAATTGATGTTACGTTTAAGCCAGTAGATATAAAGAAAAGCAGTTCACAATAGATTTTATTCATGATCAAAGTGCACTGTCACTCCGACCCTTTTAGTGGTCGTTGGCGTGGTGGGCACGACAGCACTCGACCACTTTAGTGGCTCTCGGCGTTCAAAAGGTTAACAAGATTTCATGAAATGTCCACTCTTAAACATGATAATTAAAATTTTGAGAAGGCAACCCTACAACTAATTGGGTTGATATTGAAAATTGAGATGGCATTGTATGTTGACTAAATATTTCTTTGTTCCAGGTATGGTCATTAACTCTCCAACCGGCAGTAACCAGTTAAGCTACTCCTCCTGTAATGTTGGGCTTAAAATGTCAATAATTCATTAAGGATTTAATAAATTCACTAATACTATAAAAATTTGATTCTTAATTCTGGGAGTTTTTGTAAACAATTATTTGAAAATGTAATAAAAATTGAAAAACATAAAATCTATTCCATCACAACTCTGCTTACTATTTATTTTATTAGAGTGCAGACTCAAATTTACGGGATTATGCAGTTTGTTAGCTGATGACAATTTATTTCAATACAGACCAATTGTGACTTTCCTAAGTGATTGCGAGGCTACGACTAGCAGAGGACAGTGCCTGGGTTATCGCAAGTGTGATGCTGCGAATACGAGTTGGTTATCCATAAAATAATGTAGGATGGTAAAAAGACTTCCTTCATACCATACAATAATCAATACTTGTTAAATAATTTATGAATAGTTTCAAAAACTAAACACAACTTTGACATTATTACATGGATAACCTGCTTGCTGGAAATGTAAAATCCGCTGCCTAACATTGCAACAACATAGATCTGTGATTCAATGTTCACTGGGAAAAATAAATACACTTAATACTTTTACTATGAATTTATTGAATGCTTTTTCCTACTATACTTTTGATGTAAGTAGGTATCACATTTTAAATAATGTTTTCATTACATATCATTATTCAGCAAGACTTCATGTTATATTTACAAATAAATTGTGTCCTAATTTTGGGCTAACAATAACTTTAGCAAATCAAAATTATCTGCTGCTTGTGCACACAGCTGTCAAGTAATGTCATTATCAATAGCTTGGTTTTATAATTTATTGAAAAGTAATTCAGTATATACCTAGTTTTTATCACATTTTATATACAAATGAGTGGCAGTGTACCTACCTACAGAATCTTCATTAATCCTATGCATCTTTATTTGGGTAGGAAAGATTCAAACATCCTACACCTACACAATGTTAACTAATACTAATTGCGTACTTATGTTGAGTAGGTAAGTTTCAAATCAATGTAAAGTAGCATGAAGCTATGATACATGTTTTATATAACTTTAATGTTTTAATTGGGGCTATTATACAGAAGCATAATTATTACATTTTGTTCTTTATAAATTATACATCGGTTCACTGTACCACATAGAGGGATGATTAAATTCACATAATCGCACTTGCTCAACAGTCTCAGCATGAGACGGGTGGCTTTAGATCCACCTCGACAATCTCGACATGCACTCAGTGGCATATCTTCAAGACGGCTGACTGGCTGTCAAATTTAGGCTTATTCTAATACAACCATATCTAACTTCCTCACAGCTATATCCAAGAAAATAGCAAAATTAGTATAGATTTTTACTCGAGATATCACTGCCAACTACGCAGCACATTTTTCGATCTTACAGCTTTTAGCGGCTATAGTTCCCTGAAACTTGGCAATATTTTAAGTGGTGGGGGCGAGTTCCATAGACCTGCGATGCGTTTACCCTCACTACTTAAAACCTTGCGAAGTTTGAAACTGGAGGACTGAACAATGCGCGGTGTCTTAGGCCCTTTGCACATTACATCAGTGCGCGAATCTCCAATAGCGACGACTGATATATTCATCCAATATATATATCTGTATGTTTAAATAAATAAATAATAGATTCGTATAGACCAGTTGTTCTCAAAGTGTGTTCCATTGAGCCCTGGAGCTTTCTGGGGTCCGAGAAAACACACTGCAACAGTGACATAACTAGGGAGGTGTCAGCGGTGCCCAAGCACAGGGCGCAGACCCTAGAGGGGGACGCAGAAATAACCAGACCAATGTCTAGTTTTACTTCATGAATTTGTGGGAAAGACTCCATTAGAAAGATCTCTCTCCAGGCAGATGTTATCCCTGGGGACCGAAGTCCACAGAGAGGAAGTTGGAAGTTGTTTTTATGCAACCATTCGTCGAAACTTCGATAGCGCGGTGTAGGATGGTTTTAGTTCGGCTATTCGACGAATGTGGCGCTGGGGCGCTACACATTTTTGAAAGGCGCAGTTTTGAAAGCTCGCATGAGGCGCATAAAATGGTATAGTTACTGCACTGTTAAAAGTATTTTCAACCTACCTATGCAGCTACAACTACAAAATACCACAATAGATCGAAACGAAATGCATATTGACAAGAGACTTCAACTCTTTTATAAACCCTGATGCCCTAAGCTTGGCTTACTTTGCCCACTGATATAAACGCATTTCCCAAGCTAATTAACCCCAAAAAGTTATTGCAAACAGAAGCAAATCATTCGCAAGATGGTGAACTGGACAATTCATTAATTGAATAGAAAAAAATATGAGTGGGCAAAGTAGCCCGAGCTTGATTGATAAGAAATAAAAAGTAATTTCATACCTCTCGTAATTATTTCAACGATTAGTAATAATTAAGTATTACTGATAATTAAAAAATAATTAGGCATAAATCGGAATTCGCTTAGTTTAGGGTTCCGTCAAAAATTACTTCCCAAAAGGGTTCCGTGACCACAAAAAATTGAGAACCGCTGGTTTAGGTACACACGTTAACGACATTATGCTCATTCGTTGTCGTACGTGGGAGATCCTTGTTCTACACGACATTCGCGATGCAAATAAGCGAAAAAGGTAAGTATTACAGATTAACGTGGCTCAATTTACCACGTAATTTATGAACCTTATTTAAGGAATGTACTTATTACGTGCGAGAGAATCGCGGTGATATCGCCGTGCTATGTAGGTATTTCTATTGGTGCGAAAAAATCTTTCGTGGAGACTTCTTGTAATACAGTGTGGGTATTTAGTAATCTGCAATAAATCGCGATGTTAATATCAATCGACCATCGATAGCGATCGTTGGGGGAGGATTTGCCTCCTTCTAGAAACTGACGATGTCGACTACTAGTCTACAACCATCGATCGAATTCATCGAGCGTCGAACGATGGATTAGTGTGGTACAGTGGGATAGTCCCCGAAATCTAGCTTGACGATAATGAGGGTAAGTCCGCGCAATGCTTCCCATTGAAAAGCGATGCGGGAATTTACCACTTCTTAAAATATTGCCTGGAACTCCAACACCTTTATATTCTGTGTTCTATGTAAATGATTCTGTAGGCAAGGCGCGCTATAAAACTACAAGTGAAATAACCGCTTGATATGCCGTTAGTTTTCAATCTTGAATAAGTATATAGAAATTAAGATGGCATGCTTCGGTACATTACAGTAACGTGATAAGTTTACCGACAATATCTGAGAGAAATAGTAGAGACAGTCATAGCTAAGTACTTAATACATTCGTGTAATGATGCAGACTTATTGAGGCTAGCAAGAGTGCTAATCGCACAGTTCGTTCTGTTTTTATTACTAATGTAGTGAAAAAGCAAACTCATGCACTCGATAAAATCATGACAAAAAACGTAATAAACTAAGGTACTGGAATTTGAATAATAGAGAATCGTCAAGTTGAGAATAGTATTTTTTTTCTTGATTACTAGATTTACAAATATGCATCTAAGTAATGCATTTTACTATTCCTGATGTGAGTTTAGTAACTTTAGTACAGATTTGTACTGGTAAGTAAAGCACTTGCTGTCCTATTAAATGGAGGGACCTATTGCTGACACATTCTAAACTTGTTCTCAAATATTTTATTTCGACACACGACAAAAAATGTGCCGAAAATGTATTTTACCTACTTACCTTTTGTAATTAAAAACCTGTACTACTTATATTTCAGGGCATACTTAGGTATATTGATTTCAAATACCAAGCATGTGTACATGCACAATTATTTTCTTGTAATGAGTGCACTAAAAAAATGTATTAGTTTATTGTTGTTGCTATTACGTTTAATTAAATGACGTTTTTATACAACATACTTTTAATACGTAGATAGCTAGTATGCGTATTAAAAATAGTACAGGATTTCTATAACATACTGTAGATAGGTAGATACCGAGTGCAAGACTATCGTATAATATAATGCGAACCTTTCCAATTTTGCCCGTAAAATTTCATACGCCTTACACTAATACTTCACGACGTTGACCCGAGCAAATCAGTTTTGACTGCGACCACTCATACATTCGAGTTTTAAATTAACTACATACGTACTAACATAAGATTTACACGTGACAATACTGGTTAATTTACTGGTTAAAAGAAACGATACGCCAATAAACAGACTATTTTCAACATATTCGTTCCTTTTTTCTATTACCTTTTAGGTTTAATTGTCAAAATGACGCCCTGTCGGATCCTACTTTTACTTAAAGCAAGACAGGATTTCCTTTAATCCACCCTCTAACATTCTTACAACAAATAACTTTTAACTGTTAATTACATAATTTACTGTCAATAAAGGTTCCAGGTTTCTTACTAATTTAATACACTAAAAAGTACCTTTTATCAGTGTTATGAATTATTTTTAATGTGATGTGAAAACTATATTTTCAAATACATATAGTTTCTTTATTGGCGCAGTTGTATAAATTGGCTAAAATAAAATAAAAAGTACTTGAAATAAAAACAACTTATACCAGTATAATTCATTGAACTAATTAAAGCAGTTTAAAATCATTAGATAAATAAACATAGTCAAAGATGCTTCAAAACTGATCGTAATCACCTATGGGATAGTATAATACCAGCTTCAAATACCTAGAACTGTATTACTAGCATACTTAGTGTGCATTCTAAAATAATATTAAGCATTTTTATGACAAGACTTCAATTTACATCCATTATTTACCCAAACAAAAATCAGAAGTATTTCCCTGAACAGTTTTAAAAACATTCTGTATAATAAAATATTATAAGTCCTTCATTGCACATCATAATCATTTGAATATTGTAATCAGGGCCAGATTAATGGGAGGGCATCTAGGACCACAGCCCCAGCCCCAGGGCCTCCACAATAAATGGACCTCCACTACACAGACTTTGAAAATATTTTTTGCCTCATCTTTTGAATCGGGCCCTGATTGTTACAGTAGAAAAATAAGTAGATTGAGTTATAGGTATTATGCCTCAGTCAAAATGTATCTTGCTACGGAGCATAGGGTCAAGATGTTAAAATACACTCAGTAATTTAATTGCTTATTAAAACATTTACTTATTAAATTGCTTCACAAAGTTTTTGAGTCTTGAGCTAATTTTTTTAGCCACCATTTATGCAAAGAAATTTGTCGTGAATTTCTTCAGCCAACAAGTCCATTATTTAAATCTGTTTAAAATAAAGTGATTTAAACTTTGTAATAAGGAAATCATTTTATAAAATAATACAAACTCGCATCAAAAGAAATAATCATGATTCAAATACAGGTAAAACATATCTCGGCTAATGAAATAACAATATTAGAGTTCTCGTTTTAATAAATATTTCATTGGAATCATTTAAATAAAAAACTGTCGCCTACCACACAATACAATCAGAACTTCACATCACGAAATAAATACTAGATAAAATAATGCTAGTCAGTGTCAATTAAACTAATAATTGAATAAAAACGGTGGAAACGTATACCCAGTCGCCAGGCGCGGCCGTCAGTCGGCCGATATGGCGGGCGGCAGGTCGATGGTGCGGCTCTCGTTGCCGAAGATCAGCCGCAGGCGCTTCATGGGCGGCAGCGGGCGCGCGGGGCTGTGCTTGCGGTGGCGCTCCTTGGAGCGGCGGCGCTTCTTGAGCCGGCGCGCCGTTGCGGGGTCCACGCCCTCCAGGCGCAGCACCTCGTACTCGGGCGCGTCGGCCGCGCAGTCGTCGTCCTCGGCCGCCGGGCTGCGCTTCACGCGCAGCGTCAGCTTCAGGCCGCGCCGCGGCGGCGTGCACGGGCACGCGCTGCTCTTGTTCGAGTTGTCCGCCAGCCACGGTGGACCTGAATCTGATTCTTTTTTTAATTCTTCCACTCTATTTGTTATTTCTACTTTGTTCTTGCTCACTTTACAGTCCGTTGGTTCACTGGGGTTAACATTTTCTCTATAATCATAAATCTCACTTTTCAAACATGCAGCATTCGTTTCACAGGGAACGTCAACATTCTTTTCTTTCTCTTTAGCTTCAGGTATTTTTTCTGAAAGGTCAGTCTTGACCTCCGTCAGTATTGCAGGGTCTGTGGTCTGGGGGAGAGATTCTGGCGTATCACATTTGGTTTCAACATTATCTACATCAGTTTGAAGACTGGCAACAGGGCAATGCACTACTGTATCTGTTTTTTTCTGAATTTCACACGAGGTCTCAGTTTTCAATTCAACCTCATTCACTTCTAATGTACCAGGCGGATCGGGTTCTTCTTTTGGTGTGTTCAAATTTCTACCCAATTTAGACTCAGAACTTCCTCTAGTGGCGTTTTTCAGTTTAGAGTTAGTAACTTGGGAACAGTTGTCAAGAAGTCTTTTGTGACTTCTCAACACGATGCCAGTGTGCTCGTCGCGGCTACTGCGCTCGCTGGCGGCGCTGCAGCAG
>BHDV01002178.1:9564-23788 GCA_005406045.1 Adoxophyes honmai | reverse complement strand
ACTCGATGCAGACGACTCCCTACTGCCCTGCGCTTCCTTGTCTGTAGATCCATCTACTACATCCGCAATGCACCCTTGAGCTATCAACAACTCTGCATCATATTTTGTTAATCCCTTTTGTTTCATTTCTTTCATACTAAGAGGCGATACAATACTTGAATCTTGCCTCCGAGATATACGCGATTTTTCAGAATTTTTCCCATTAACAGTCTTTACTCCTTGTTTAGCTTTTGTTCTATTTATCCTATTGTCTGTTTCTCTAAACCTGTATCTGGTGGCTTGCTCATCACTGTCACCACTTTTTACAGAGAATGCACCTTTGCCCCGTCTCTCACATGTTTCACACTCACAGTAACAGTTACTGTTTCCAAAGAAGTCCTCACCATAAAAACAAGTGATTTCTTCTCCCACCTCAATATCTCTTAACACACGGACAAAGGCTTTACCTCTATCGGTAGCTTCAAAGGTACAATTAGGTCTACAATCATGGTTTATGTAGGCAGCAGGGCCGAGCCACAACTGTGCACAATTTTTTCTACAACTGTACATAACAGAAAAATCATTTTTTCCTGAATGAAGCAATTGCTTTTCCTCTTCTTCAGTCATTTCAGCAATACACCCAACTAAAAAATCAATTCTTTCATGTTTATTAAACTTTTTGGTTGTTGATATTTTAGCTCCAACTTGATCCTCTAAGGTGTACCGATAACATGGCTCTATGACAAACCCTGCTTTCTTGTCAAACACTCTCAAGTACCGATAAATCTGAAAATAGAAATATAAAAACATCTTAGTATATGCGAGTGTATCTACCCAATCCAGATTGAGCCTACATGGGAACTATAGCCCAAGCCCTCTCATACTGAGACATCTGTAACCAGCAGTGGGTCATATTTAGGCTTGTTATATCTTTATTATACATACAAGTCAACTTAATAAATTTAAAGGAATATGTTTTCCATGGTAAGGCATCTTTAATTTATCAAAGGCATCTTCATCTACCAACATGGACAGTATGGACAAGTACCTTTTTAACTAACTAAATGTTGCCACAAAATGTAGCAATAAAACTCATGACAGGTCATGCAATATAAAATCGAAATAACCATCAAAATGAGAAATAAAAACATACTATCA
Organism: Adoxophyes honmai; assembly: GCA_005406045.1. Classification (NCBI taxonomy): domain Eukaryota; kingdom Metazoa; phylum Arthropoda; class Insecta; order Lepidoptera; family Tortricidae; genus Adoxophyes; species Adoxophyes honmai. Next base: position 22,651 of record BHDV01002178.1, on the reverse strand, counting down.
CTTAGCATTTGACAATTAGTAGTCACCATAACACTCCAAACAGATTTGGTAGCCCAGAATGTACTGTAAGTTTAGCAAAACTTGATAGTTTTGACAGTAATGACTCCTTGGTTTACTAAGGGTTAATAAGTTATCATTATCAACTATCTAAAATAATGAAATCAAATGTCAATCTAAAATAATAAATAGAAAAGAAACTTGTAAATACTAACATGTTCTCTGAGCTTATTTTGTTGATGTTTGTTTTTACTAAAATGACGAGGCATCCACTCGCCGCTGGCTAGCTTCGTGTAGGCTTTGTTGTAGTCTTGGGTCTGTATAAACTCTTTGATAATATTTTTCAGCTCCTCCTTGTTCATTTTGAGCGGTCGGTAACGAATGTTCATCTTGTGCGTGGTAATGCCAAGGTAGGGGTCCACGACCAGCGCCGTCGCCAGGTCGTCGTACTCGGACAGCTCGCGCGGCGTCATGCCCATGGGCTGCATCTTGTGGAGCACTTGCCTCCCTGGGTAACCGGCTGATCCAACAACCATTCTGAATACCTGCACAACAAAGGACGCGACTTTTAGCTCTTGACCTAAACGACCATGTCAACTTTATAAGAAAGATTTTTCACTGGTAGCTGAACGAGAATTCAGAATTATCCTGTAAACGCCGTTCACAGTAGTGTCAGGTATTCGTGTAGACACACTAACAGTATAAACTCTTGATTTCTAATATAATAAAAGGACAAACATGGCGGCCGAGCACGAATCCCAAAAAACGACACGTCAAAAATTTTAGTTATTCACGATTACAATTCCTAATTTTGGAATACCATCACCAATTTAAACAGAGGAATAATTAGACTTTCAGTGACACTCACTTAAATCATTGAATAGACACAAAAATCATGTTTATTTCCTATCAACTTCCACCAGTACATAAGCACTTTGAGACGCTAACCCGCTAGGTTATTTACATAAATTATACATAACAAAACTTGCATTTATAAATATTAGTTTTATATTTCCATCTTTGTTCAACATTAACAGAAATTGAAGCAAACACATCTATGTTTAAGAGTCTTTTATGAAAGCTGAAAAACAACCATGTTTTCTACGAGCAATATTCTTCGCTCATTCATTCATCTGATTTTCATATTGAAGCAAGTTCGTGAAGAACGCTTTAAAGTAAATAGTGTACCAACGCTATTTATTTAGTATTGTACTGAAATAGATACTTTTTTGGGTAACCAAACACTGCACAAATACTTATACTCTCATTTTATTATAACACGATTATTAAAAAGCGTTCATTAAATTTAGGTGGCAGGTAATTTTAATTTCTAAGTTTTGTAATTATTTCACTTTTACATTAATATCGTTCTTGGTGAACGGAACAGAAGAACTCAATGTTTTTTTTTTATAAAGACAAAGGAACTGAACGACAGTATTACTATGTCAGTCGAGTGAAGGATAAAATCGCTGAAATACCAAAACACTGTCAGACTGTCACTGTCACATTCACATGTCACACACAGTTTCGTCTTAGCAGGCACACATGTCTTCAAGATGCGCTAACATAAAATTTACTTTAATTTAAAATTATAGTTGTGAATATTAAAGAAGGACTTAGTCCAGTTGTGTAAATTTAGTGCTTCATATAATATACCATTGAAATAGTATATAAATTCAGTGTGGTAGTCATTTGATTTAACTTATGAAAGATAAGGCTCGTAGCAGATAAGATTTAAAGTGTGTTGTATGTGCTCTTTGGTAAATAATCTTGTATTCACTGAAATACCGTTCTGAGAAATAGTATACTACTATATTGTAAACTAAATTTAGTGTATTTTAAAATATCTAGTTTGGAAGTGCGAATTATTTGAAATAATCTTTGAAAAGTGTTTAAATTTCAGTTTTATCAAAAGATCTAATTTAACATGGCACATTCTACGGGATCAGGAAATCTTAAAAATGGGCTTATTGATTTCACAGCAGGATCATTGGGTAATTTTTTTTATTCATTTTATTTTAGTATTTTTATATTAGAAAGGAATAATTATACCCACACCTATAATTTTGCCACACCTGTAATTATTCATCTTAATAGGCATTTATTAAAAAAGACAGTTGGTCCTCTTCTTCTTCAAGATTTCCAGTTATTGCATCACTGGGCCAATATCTCCGAGGTTAATGGCCTTACATGCTACAATCAACAATGCTATCAGTCTCCCCTCCTACTACTATTTACTAAAAAAAAACTTAAAAAACTTCCTTTTGCTTCATAATTAGTACAGTCAAAGATAAAGATATTATGTATAATGTGGCAAAAATATATACCTACACAATATTTTTATGTTGAAACAAATGTGTCTTTAGATATTTTTGGCACTTTGTCTTTGACTGTACTTAGTTCAGGTAAAACATCTGTAGAAAGCAATCAACATCATCATCATCAGCCTATATACGTCCCACTGCAGGGCACAGGCCTCCTCTCAGTATGAGAGGGCTTGGGCTATAGTTCCCACGCGAGCCCAGTGCAGATTGGGAACTTCACACACAACATTGAATTACTTCGTCGCTGAGTGTAGGTTTCCTCACAATGTTTTCCTTCACCGAATAGCTTGTGATAAATATCAAATTCGATATTGCACATAAATTCCGAGAAATTCAGAGGTGCAAGCCCGGGGTTTGAACCCACAACCCTCTGCTTGAGAGGCCACAGGTCGAACCACTGGGCTACCATGGCTTTTTTAAGTAGAAAGCAATAGACAATATTAATTTGGATGCAATTCAAAACCTGTCTATTCTTCTTATTGCCATTTGTATTCTCACAAATCTTATTAGCATCCTGGGGTTTGTTAAATATCTTTTTGTAACTTCTAATACAAGTGGAAGCCTCTGTCTAATACATAGAGATGAAAAGAGATCTTTGCTATTTTTATAAATTGTAAATACTTAAGCAACAACCTTCTGTTTTGAAATATGTAAGTCTTGTGTAATATTTCTTTTTTTTTTATTCATGTGCTCTGCCTATTTGTCTTGATGCAAAGTACTAACAAGTAACTTTCTTACTTTAAAAGGTGGTGTGGCGGTTGTTTATGTGGGACAGCCCCTAGACACCGTAAAAGTGAAGATGCAAACATTTCCACAACTTTACAAGGGCATGTATGATTGCTTGAAACAAACACTGAGGAACGATGGTGTTATCCGAGGCCTGTATGCGGGGACCACACCAGCCATCATGGCTAATGTTGCAGAAAATTCAGTCCTATTTGCTGCTTATGGCTACTGTCAGAAATTTGTCTGTCGGCTCACTGGAACTGAGGTAAATATAAATTTCTCTCAACTAAGACAAACAATACTGGTAATTTAAAGTTCACATAGGTATATGTACATAGACAGGTGATAGGGTATGCTATAATTAGACATCGGATTATATGCATTTGCATATTTGCATATGCAAATGCATATTTTGGCACTTTTTCACTGATAGTGCATATTTTGTTACTTTTTCATTGATACTGCATATTTTCTTGTTTGGCATGTTGTTTTACGTAGAGTAACGCCCTTCCAAGTTCGCTATCGCAAAAGGTTCTTGGTAAATTAGATGCATTTTGTGCAAAATATCTGGTTTGAAGGTCATCAAGAAAATTTAAGCCTTTATCAACGGCACCAGACAAACTTTGCCTGAAGAGGTTTCCGCAGAGATGGCGCCAAATTTTAAGTTCTGTCCGGTAACGTCAGTTTCAGTTGACGTTGAAACGTCACACAAGTTTGCTGTAGAAAGCTTAGAAAAATATATTGTTGTTTACTGCCACATAAATGAAAATTCTAATTTAAATGTTTTTTGACTGTGCAATGTGCATATGTATATTGGTACATATTTCGCCCTGATTGTGCATATGTTAGTGCATATTTTGCCTTTTTTTAGTGCATATTTGCATGCATATTTTGGCATTTTGATAGTGCATATAATTCGATATCTAGCTATAAGCAACAGACTAACAACATGTTATACTCCTTTCAACCTAAAATTAAGCTAAAAGTGCCTACTCCATTTTTGTAGAACTTTAAATTTCAGGCAAAAAATAACCATGGCATTAGAGGCAATTATTAACATAAATTTGGGACTTGATCATATTTTTCAATGTACTTTTGTAAAATATTTTACTTCTGATATTCCTGTATCTCAGTTCTACTCTCCATAAACTCTAATCAATTATATTGGTTTGTCTATGTTGTAGAATGTAGAGCAGCTGTCCACCTTGGGCAACGCATCCGCGGGTTTCCTGGCGGCATTCTTCTCTTCGTTCACGCTGTGCCCCACCGAGCTCATCAAGTGCCAGCTTCAGGCCATGCGCGAGATCAGTGTGCAGGGCTCCCAAACAGCTGTATGACGATGATAACTCTTTTGGGTATTTTTTACGTATACATACATTTATTTTACATACATGGTGCATCCTACTCTCTTCAATCGCGCACAGCCGCGCAGACCAAGTACGCAACCCTTCAGAATAGGATTAAGATTAATTGAAGTCCACAGAGAGGAAGTTGGAAGTTGTATTTATACAACCGGTCATCGAAACTTCGATAGCGAGATGTAGGATTCCATTTTGACAGTAGAAGTTCTACCACTCGATGATAGATGGCGCTAGGTGTCCCTACACTAAAATAGTTCCTGTTCCTGACTTTACGATGTATCGGTCATGGTGCAACTTTGTTACTTATAAGCAGATTTATTTACGTATTATTTTATATTGTGTTATACATGTCAACCAAAATGAAAACTGAGTGCGATAATTCGAGGCAATCTGATAATAATGACCAATGAGTAGGTAGGTATACCAATAAATATGAGCTCCACACATGCGGCTTGACAAAATCGCGATCAATATAATTATGTACTTTATTAGAATAATTTTAATTCCAATCATTAGAGGTTTATTATCAATTTGATATCATGTTTACTTACACACAATTAACCTTGGTGTGTTATCTTGTTTGAAGGTTAAGATCACGCCGATCCAACTCACGCAGCAGATATTCAGGCAATATGGCATCCAAGGACTATTCCGAGGATTGGTGCCGACCATCATGCGAGAAATGCCGGGGTACTTCTTCTTCTTTGGTGGATATGAAGGTAAACACAGCTTTACGTAAACTTTTTGCGTTGTTACAGCTCCCGGCATTTAAGGTGGCAAGATATTCAGTAGCGGGGGTAAGTTCGCGCATCGCTATTCTATTGAAAAAGCGATGCGCAAACTTAACCCCCCTACTGAAAATCTTGCTAAGTTCGATTTAGAGGACGGTTTAATATTGAAGTACCTACTCAAACAGTTTTCTACTAACTTGTTAGTTTTTAGTTGCCCTCCCTACGTAAAACGTACGTGAGTAAGTTTGGGCATCGCTTTTTCTATTATGCTAAAGCTGTGCTTGTGCTTTATCGGGCGTCGGCGCCTCATTCACACCAGCCGGCTGTCGGCTCGATTTTTAATCGGTGTTGGGGCCTCTATTCACACCAGTCGGCTGCCGGCCACGACAATGTGAATGCGCGAACACGACGCGCGGGAGGTACAGGGGGTGAGACGCGAGCGGGGTCGGCCTGACATCCGATTTGATGTGAACAGCGCGCCCGGCACGATTTTTTACCGGCGTGCGGGCTCCCAAAACGCCCGACATTTTATGTCGGATCCGATTGTCGAGCGTGTGTGAACAGCTTCATATAAAATTTTCTGCCGCTACGACACCCGATAAAAAATCGGGCCGTTGCCCGACATGGTGGGAACGGGCTCTTACCCTCATTATTAAAAAGATTGCCAAGTTAGATGTTGGGGATTGTGTACTTGTTAAGAAAACTTAATATGTTGGACATGAGCATGAGTAAAGTTACATTAAATTTAATGAAAAGAACGTGGCTGTTTTTTCTGGGTCTAGGCGATTTAAAAAAACGTTGTAAATTAATCTCGCACCACTAAAACAATGAATCACTAAATTGTATCTAGCTAAAAGTCTCATTAGTTAATGACGAAAATACTAATACCATAGCATGGCATCATACGCCGCTGCTAAGTTTGTCCTTATACAGACGGATTCAAAATCTACAACCTCAAAAGTTCTATAACTACATTGATTTGTTGCGATAGCGGATGCTGTTAACAGGAAGTTCCGCATTTTCCAGTGCGAATATGCCCAAAATCTCTGTCATATTATGTACTTCAAATAGATGTCCTATTAGGGTCTCACCAAACCAGTCGACGCCTTTTCGGCGAAATGCGGGTAGAAAAAGCTTTATGTCAAGGCAATAAGGGCGAACAAGACGTCAATCGGCTCGGCTCGTTCGACCGAGAATGGCCGAGCCAATTCACGTCTTGTTCGCCCTTATTGCCTTGACATAAAGCTTTTTCTACCCGCATTTCGCCGAAAAGGCGTCGACTGGTTTGGTGAGACCCTTAATCGCAATATTGCTCATTGTGCCTAGTGTGTGTGTGCATATCATGTGTTAGCCTTTCTCTGTAAGCCAAAGGAGACACAGCCTTGCGAACAAATGACGTGTTTTTGTGGGAATTCTTGTCATACCTGTGAACTTCTCATTACTAACTTTCTATACAGTAATCGAGTAATCGTAGTCTCTATTCGCATCTTATTGCCTCTGTTCGTAAGTTAAACATTTCTGCGTACTCTATAATATAGGCCATTCATGAAATTAATTAATTAAGAAGAGTACTAGTAGGTACCTAAGTGTTCAATAGCAGTAGTCTTTGTTCGCGATTCCATGACGTAATACTTATAGGAATAAAGACGCATATTGTTGAGTCGCAACGTCGCAACCACAACAAATCGCGTTTAAATTAAGAGTTTAAACTCTTTATCTACACGTTTTATACCTACTTTAGACAGTTTATTTGCTTCGTAGGGGGCCTGTCCTATCGTTATCTTTATTAATTATCTTATAATTATTTATTATTTGCAAACTGTGCGAATCGTCATCTAAGTACGAGTATGCAGTAGGTAATTAATTATTATGAAATCATTTATTCGTAGATACTTAGTAAGAAAATGATAATTGTTCTTCTTTGATTATGGTAAGAATAGACAATACGTGTGTAATATGACTGTTTTTAGTGTTTTTTTTTCACATTCGGTTTTAACTTTACCATTAAAAATATTTTTATAAGTGGCAAAATAATGGCGAGAAATAAAGAATTTAGGTATATTTTAGGCGACAAGCTAGCAACTGATCACTAGGTATATTACCTGTCAACTTAAAACAAAAATATGCTCGAAGTGTGCTCTTGCTCTGCCTGCGCCCAGTTGGGAATATGTATGTAATATATGTATGTAGGTATGTATGCTCTCTTGAATTAACAGCATCTGGACAAAATACGAAAATACGATCCCATCAAAAACAATACTTGTCAAAAAAAACCAAGTCTCGCAACTCAGTTGTTCTGCGGTAAAAAGTTGTGAGATCCATGTAATACCAAGTTGGTATAACATGGTATAAATAAATATATCGAGATCGAGACTTGGCCATCGCACTAAATAATTGAATTTACATGTGTTTTCAGGCGATGGCCAAGTCTCGATATATTTATTTATACCATGTTATACCAACTTGGTATTACATGGATCTCACAACTTTTTACCGCAGAACAACTGAGTTGCGAGACTTGGTTTTTTTGACAAGTATTGTTTTTGATGGGATCTCATTTCTTTTTGTATTTTGCAGACATTTCTACTTTTTTCCCATACAAAAATTATGATTTTTTGCAGTTTTTGGTACGGAACCCTTCGTGCGCGAGTCCGGCTCGCACTTGGCCGGTTTTTTTAGTTTTTCCTTGATTCATACACCAAACACTACTTATATTCCAAATTTGAAGCTTCTAGGTCTGCTAGAAGTGCCTTATACTTTTGATGATCGTTGAGTCAGTGAGTGACAAAATTAAGAAATTTGACCCGTTATAATTCTTAAAATACTGGTTCAAATTGAATGAAATTTGAAATATACGTGTCTTTACAATGCCTGCATGGTTACTGAAAATTTCAGTCTTCTAGTTTTATCCACAACGAAGTTACGGGGGGTCGAAAATGGTCTGAATTGCTTCGAGAAAAGGATGGTACGGCCGTGACGCATTTTTGCTCGACTTGGTGGGGGCACGGCCGTGCCCCCAGATTACTCCAGTCAAATCGGAACCTACGGCTCATTGTCGACGTTAGCTGGCATTACTTATAGCGCCATCTATGCATCATTGACAATTGACCGGTTGTATAAATTAAAGTTTTTTTTTGCCAGGAATAAATTATTATATCCAATTATGCATATTTTGTGCACATTATTACCTATCTATTTTCTTTTACAAAACGTAAATTAGTTAACACGGAACAACGCATTCACTTGATTATGAGTCCACAAAAGTGCTATAGTATTCTGACTTCACGACTATTTTCAAAGCCTTGTTAGAGTACTTATTTTAAATACATATTATAGGCAATATCTTTAATTTTTAAACGCTGTAATATTTACGAACGGTGTACATTACACAGTGATTTATATCACTGTCGAACAAAAAATGGTAAATAATGTATGAATATTCCTTATTAATATTGGTAAACTGAAATAAATTAGTTAAACATTGAACGTTAAACTACCGTGAGACTCACTCATATTGAATATTAAACGGATAACTCACGTTGTTTAAATCGAGTTTAGCTCGACATCTTCACGCGACACTGTGCGCGACGCGGTAGCGATCAGTGCGCGTTTGGCAGCAGCAGCCGCCGCGGCTCCTAGATGAAGGGCTACGAATGAGCCCGAAACATGTCGAACTATACTTGATTTAAACAACGTGAGTTATCTGTTTAATATTCAACGTTTAATATTAATATTTTTTCATAGTAGATATCTAGGTAATCTCTTCGATTCAGTTCCAATCTTAGCACAATAGAGGTCGTCGCATTTTTTGAAAAGCTCAATAATAGGTGTAAATCTCGACGCGTTCCTAAGTAACAGGAGTGGCCAAGCGTTGATATGGTCCCCCTTCATACAGTAGCCAACTATTAAAAATATCATAGCCTGCGTTCAATACCAGACAATGCACGAATTTAATCAGTGGATTAATAATGGGTAATAATGTAATCATGGTTATGTCTATTTCAAATTTCGAGCGCTCTGCCTACCTCATTTAGGATTATAGGCGTGATTATATGTATACTATGTATGTATGTATGTAATAATGTAAACTCATACCTTAAGTTGATTGTGTGATGTCCCAGCGACTCGGTTACAAACAATTTATCCAGGCAGTACTCAATCTGAAGCTCACTCAATTATGGATGCTCAATAATGCGCCTAGTAATCTTACACCACCTGCAGTCAGATAACTCTATGACTTCCATCGCAGTTGAAACCACACAAACGAAAATCATGACTGTCATCATCATCAATACATTAATGGTGGCGGTATTTAGACTTAATAAATAAATAAATAAATAAAATGTATTTATTATCAGATAACTGTGATCCATAGTATGTTAGTAAACAAGAAACCTTAGAAACTATGTTAGCAATTTTTATAAAAATAAAAAATAAAAAATGAAACTGTGTCACCGAGCCACGCGCGCATGCGAAGCGTGCAGCTCGCTAAACCTGACGAGCAAGGCACTGTCTTGCCTTGCCGCCACGACCCGCAGGAGACTGTTGGGGCTTCCCCTCACTCGACGTAATAAAGAGGCAACTTTGCTCCGCATGAGCGCAAAGAAATCCTCTATGTGTGCATCGGCGAACATACCTGAGGCACTGCAGTGTCGAGGAAGCCCCACCATTGCCCGGAACAGATTATTGTACAAAACACGCAGGGCACTGTAGGCCCCCTGAGTATAACTAGTCCATAGGCTGCTGGTGTAAAAAGTTTGGCAAAAAGCTTTAAACAGTGTTACTTTAACATTAAGTGTGCAACCAGCAAATCTACGAACCAGCATTAATGAGAATAGTTGTTACTTAATTATGAGACCAATTTAGTGATTCATATTATCTCTTAGACTCGAAAAGACTTAGAGATTTATTGGAGAGGAGTCTACTTTTCGCTCAGTCTTTCATATCTGCAAATTATCAACACTCATTACAATATCTTTCATGTATGAATGTAAGGAATGAATCCTTTTTCCATTCCTTTCTTACCATATCCTGTATCTCTGTGTGTTGGCTTGTCAAAAAATGGCATAGTGATAATACATAAATTATAGTGAGAGTTACATACATACATACATACATACAATTACATTTCTTTGTGATACTGACTATACCTCAAGTGACCTTGTACAAACTATCTCCAGGCACACGAGAGCTGCTGGCCAAGCCCGGGCAGTCGAAGGACGACATCGGGCCGCTCCGCACCATGGCGGCGGGCGCCGTCGGCGGCCTGGTGCTCTGGACCGTCATCTTCCCCACCGACGTCATCAAGTCCCGCGTGCAGATATCAAACAAGAGCCAAAAGTTCCTCACGGTGGGCTACGAGATTGTGAAGAAGGAAGGTCAGTGGCAGCTACTTTTGTTTACTGTCCCTACAGCATCATCATTGGGTACTTCCCCATTCTCAGGGTTGCTGTATGATGGTTTAAATTTAACTACTTGGTGGTTGTCATTAGGTACAGCAGTGTGAAATATTCCATGACAAGGAGTTCCTTTTCTCTGCGGCGGACTGTACTTGCTGATGATTTAAATGAAAATCAGTGACGTCACGCTGAATCAAAAGTAAATTGGGAAAATCAAAAACAGGTTTTACGCATGGATGATTCGTACTGTAATCAAATCATTCTTAGTTTTTAGTGAGGGTAAGTTCGCGCATCGCCATGAAAAGGCTGCCTAAAGGGTATAAATCTTGCCATGTGGAATGCCGGGGACTGTAGAGTTTATTACGAAATATGTGATTAATGTTCAGTTACTTTTTTAGTCATAACCCTAATTATGATAGCTAATTTATATGTATTATGTACCTACCTACTTAATGGTTTGGTTAATATGTTCGGCGAAAACTTATCAATACCATTAGTCAGAGACAACAAAATTAACAAGCTCGTTAGTGAAGTTGTAACACTATCTTACTAATATTATAAACGTGAAAGTTTGTGAGTATGGATGGATGGATGGATGTTTGTTACTCCTTCACGCAAAAACTACTGAATGGATTTTCATGAAACTTTACAGTAATGTAGCTTATACATCAGAATAGCACATAGGCTACAATTTATAACGATTTTGTTTGAATTTTCCAAAATATGACGATAAGTGTCGAGAAAGTAGGAAAAAATCTAATGTCTGCTGGCTATTCTGGCGGGCGCTTCCTAATAATAATTCCGAAATCTCTTCTGTGTTAGCCCGAATTTAACGCGTGCGAAGCCGCGGGCAGAAGCTAGTTAATAATAAACCTAAAATACGTTTATTTTATCTGACATGTAATGTAAGGCCTATTGTGCAAATAAATATTACGAGTGTGTACAGTGTGACTACGATTTATGACTCGGTGATATATTCAAAAACTTATTAATACGTGTTGATAATGAATGATAATAAATGGTAAGCCTGGGAAAATATTAGTCTACATCTTCGATTTATTGCTGACGTGAGTTTAGTCAAATCCAACATTTAATTTCAGCAATGCTAATGAGTAATGACATCGCTCCCACACCACTCGCCGTTATTTGTTCTGGATCAACTAACACCCTCCATGTGTAAATTAGCAGACTTAAAGACCAATCCATGAGGATTCGGCTGTCAGTATTTAATTAAGTATAATAATTAGTCATTTCTGTTACAGGTGCGCTCGCGCTCTACAACGGCCTTAAGCCTACGCTCGTGAGAACGATCCCGGCCACCGCAGTTCTGTTCGTGGTATACGAATATTCAAAGAAAATAATGCACAAACTAGGGGACTGATAAATAGCCCACTAAGTAATTTATTATTTAAAAATGAGGATACATTTTAAAAACTTACATAATTCCAAAGTCCTATCAAATGTAAACAACAAATTAACGACCCAGTGTCAATTTTGAATATGAATTAATCATTAATTAGGCCCAAAGATATGTTAAGTATCCACATAACTTTTTAGTACATATTTTTGTCTTCTACAGACCATTTTCACTATAGTTGAAATTATCGTTAAAATTGAGAAAACTTGTAAAATGTTACTATACTTGTAAATATACTTATAGTCTCAAAATCTTTAGGTAAAAGTATTACTCAGTTCAAATGATACTCGGGACATTTCTGTTCAATAAATAAGAGAGGGCATCACATATTTTTAATTTAATATTAATATTAATTACTCAAGTGCTGTGAAATGACATGGTAACGGTTACCTAAGATTTAGTATAAGGTCAGAATTTCTGTTAAGAAAATAAATTAAAGTTTTTGAAGATTTCTATTATCCCGTAATTTTATTGTCACTAGTTACTGCGTAATATATCCTCTTAACTGAGTTAGCTAGAGATGACTGTGAATACCTACTGTGATTGAGATACGAATATACGCATGAACTTAATTTAATTTAAAACTGATAGTGCCAAAAACCGTGGCAAGAATTCTTAATTTTGAAATGAAATCTTTTGACCTTGAAGTTTTTTTATTGTATTATTTTATTGTGCCGTGTGGTGTCGGGATAGAATAACCTCTCCATTTCTTCCGTGGATGTCGTAAGAGGCGACTAAGGAAATAGATTTAGGTATGCTTTAGGCGACAGGCTAGCAACCTGTCACTATTCTACCTCTTCCATCTTTGCGAACCTAAAACTATGCTGGAAGTGGCTGCAAAGCGTGATATAGTCATAATAATGGTTCTGTCTATGTCACGTTTCGTGTGCTCTACCTACCCCATTTGGGAAAACAGGCGTGATTGTATATGTTATGGACCAAGTGATTAATGCGGGCATTATACATAATGCCCGGGCATTATACATAATGCCCGGGCATTATTCATAATGCCCAGCTCTACTGGGCAAAGTGATAAATCATCATGCGAACTTCGATATTTATCACATTGCCCGGGCATTATTATACTGCTACTTAACAATTGGGCAAAGTGATAATGAAGCTAAATCTGAAG
>BHDV01002160.1:0-25624 GCA_005406045.1 Adoxophyes honmai | reverse complement strand
TATGTATAGCCAGTAACACATAGGTGTTACCGCCTTTACAGTATCATCTGTTAACGAATCGCCTTTATATAAGAGATATATGATCTCTGATGCTCGAGATTTTAGCAACTTACCCATACAATTATCTTAACACAATCCGTAAGTGTATAAATTTAAGAAATATTTCTAGGAAATAAATTTATAAACTTCCGTAAGATTCCAAACGGGAGACAAATTGTATTATTTAACGGCTACATTTTCGTAAAATTATAAATTTTGGTTAGGTTAGGTTTGTTATGTTAGACTAGATTAAATTAGATTTTGCAAAAATGTGGGCGTAAAAACATTTTTGTTTCTCGTTTGGAATCTTACGGAAGTTTATAAATTTCCTAGGAAAATTATAAACTTACGGAATGTGTTATTTTACGGTGACATATACATAATGTAAAAGGAGAAGCTGACTGACTGATCCTCAACGCAGGGCCTAAATTAATAGAGTTAGAGAGTCAATATTCGGGCGTTTGAACCGCTGTCATTATTCTCAACACTTTTTTTATCAGATTTCTTAAGAAATTTGTACAATAAGTGTGTTATATAGTGTCTGTGCCTTATAGATAGGTACACACTAGACTATTATGTACACATTTCTCAAAGAATCTGATAAAAAAAGTGTTGAGAATAATGACAGCGGTTCAAACCCCTGAACGCCTTGAAACTTTACACAGGGGTTTATTTACCTAGGGGAGCACGAGCATTAAGCAAGGATATTTAAAGGGGGTAAAACGGGGGTGTAAAATTAATAATGAAACTTAGCCGTTTTTGAAATTATTCATATGAATTTTAGTATTGTAGATTGTTCATTGGAAGTCTTGTAAAACTTGTAATTTTTTTTTTTATAATCTTCCTTTAATGGGTGTAAAAGGGGGACGCAAATTTAGTATTAAAGATTTCTGAATTGCCTGATTCACCTTTAACACATTCACGACCAAGCCTAAAATCAAAACATCTGCGCGGAACCGAGTAGTCTATAACTAGTACAAAATGAACCCGGCTACCGGGTTCTCGGTATCTCGCGAATGTTTTGAAGAACCCGGGAGCCGGGTCCTTGGTTCTGAATGTGTTAAGCGCGGAAGAAGTCGCGGGAAAGACTAGTAGCGAAAAATGAAACAAGATACCTGGTAATAATATTTTTTACTAAAATACTACCTCAGTCATATAATTACATAAATATCTATGTGTAATGTTAATACATTAATACCAGCTGAAAATTGAAATGGGATTCAGTATTGTAAAAATATATCAAGTTTTTTTTGAGTTAGGCTTTTTGTTATATGTAGTATTACTATACTACAAATTGGAAATGTATCAAATAATCAAAATTTCGAGTAAATAAATAACCAAACGAAAACTAATTAAATCGAATCGGTAAGTTGTACTGAATCACATTTTAACATGTTCTATCTCATTTTCAATTACACTGTAATTTTTTTTTTAATTTAACATCAACCAAGAATAAATTGACCACAGAAAAAGACAGTTACTGCACCTACAGTATGACTTTAAAAACAAATGTTGAGGTTTTTTCTTCACTAAACAATATGTACTGTACACACTAAAATCTATTCTCTTTTTAAATTGCAACTGAAAAAGTGTTTTAAATATCTTTAACCTTCTCTTTATCTTTGCTTTTCTTCTGTTTTTTCTTCTTTTTCTTATTTGGATCCTTCTGTTTATTCACATCATTGTACTTCAGAAGTCTCTTGTACATTTTCAGCAGCATTTTGGCGTCTTTTTTCATTTCCCTCGTAACTGAATTGTCACCAGATTCCGCGTCTCCTTCTTTTTCTGCGCTTTCTTCAACTTTATCTTCTACGTCTTTCACAGGATCTACATACTTAGTAGAACCTTGTAGGGTTTCATATTGTTCTATGGAACCATCTTCAACGGTTGGAGCTTGTTCTTCCTTCTTTTCTTCTGGTTTTTCTTTCTCAGCCTTCTCTGCATTCTTAGCTTCCTCTAATTTCTTCTTCAATTCTATATTCTTCTTCCTTATAGCGTTTAGAATATTAGACGTCGTTAGAACTTTTCTTACTTTCTTGCTACCTAGATACCTATCTTTCCATGATACATTTTCAACGTCGCATGTTTCGTCAACTTCGGGAGTTTCTTTTTCATTGCTCATCACTGTATGTTCTCTATCTATTTCAATTTCGTCCATTTTAGCTGAGAACGCTTCTATTTCTTCTGCAGTAGGTTCTTTAGACAAAACAGAAACACCTTCTACTTCGCAACAAGATGAATCATCAGAAATCTCCAATATTTCGTACACGTCGTCATCATCATCAATAGTAATTTCGATTACATTCGAATCAGCATCAGATTTATCTTTATAGAAATTCTCGTCATCAGTTTCATGAAAACCCGCTTTCTTTTTCTCTTTCTTCGACTTTTTATCTTTCTTTTTCTTCTTCTTTTTCTTGCCTTCGTCGTCAGATATGCAAACTATTTCCTGTTGCACATCCGAAGCTTCGACTTCAGAACTTTCTCTGTCCGATAATTCTCCATCTGACTTCTCTTTCTCTTCAGACGCACTATCTTTCGTTATTTCATGACTCGTTTCAACAACTTCATCACATTTATCTTGAATGGTCGTTGGCACATCGTCAACTTTCGGCGTCTCCTCAATTTCTTCCTTACTTTCATTTGCTTCTTTTACGACGTCAACTTCATCAGCTATTACAGGCAACTCATTCATTTCCACAGTTTCAACGTTATCATTGGACACATACCCTCGTATTTCATCAGCCTTATCCACTTTTTCATCTGCCTTATCCACTTTTTCTGCTTCCGTCTCATTATTTTCACCAACGACTTCAACAACTTCTTCAGCTTTTCCACTTTTTGGAGCATTTTCATCAATAACATCTAGTTTTTTGCCATCATCCTGACGTTCATCATCAGAACAACCAGAATCACTAGAAGTGACGTTATCCAAATTCTTAGCATCTAAATCTTCAAGCAGATCCATTTTCTCTGAATCCGATAGTTGGAGAGTAATCTCATCTTGATCGCTGCCTTCTTTGTCTTTCGTTTTCTTCTTCTTCTTTTTACTCTTCTTACCTTTCTTACTATTAGAAGCGGTTTTCTCTTTAGCAGTTTTGTCAACATCTTTATTATTGGATACAGTATCTGTTACAACTACAGTTTCCTTAATTTCAGCATTATTTGGTGTTTCTTTGACAGTTTCAGATGGTTTATTTCTCTTGAGTCGTATTTTGCGGGTAGGTTTTGCTTGTGGTACTGTTATAACTAGATTATTTATCTTTTTGGTCACCGTTTGAGGCTCTGCACTGACGGCCGCCCCATTAGTATTCACTGTAGATGTGCCTGAAAAAAAAAGACCATATAGTAAACTATAACCACTCTGTGCACTCGCTCTACTAAACAATGAGTGTGTGGAGTATTTATACCCTACCCATCCTAAATTTATACAACTTATGCTCATGTTACATATTGAAATTTTCACAGATGCTGTAATTCTGTTGCCGCTATAACATACATATTCATACATACATATTCTCACGCCCGTATTCCGCTATTCTAACCCGGCACCACACGGGTAAATTTTATACATTGAATTTATAATCATATTCTAGAGAAGACCATACCTATTTCCTTGTCAAGCTTGGCTCTATCAGGTTTCTCGTCATCGCTGCTGATTTCCACCACTTCTGCTGGTTCTTCTTTTATCTCCACCTCGTTGTCTGATGAAGCAGCCTCGGCCACTGGTTCAGGCTGCAACCCTGGAGACAAGGAGTCTATGTTGAAAATTGTTCGGATAACTCACGTTAATAAAATCGAGTTTAGCTCGACATGTTTCGGACTAATTCGTAGCCCTTCATCTAGGAGCCGCGGCAGATGCCGCTGCCAAACGCAAACTGAAGTCAGTCGCGCGAAGAGAGCCGAGGCGCGCAGTTCGCGTTTGGCAGCAGCAACTGCCGCGGCTCCTAGATGATGGGCTACGAATTAGTCCGAAAAATGTCGAGCTAAACTCGATTTAATGAATGAATAAATTTCCAATATGAATGAGTGTCACGGTACTTTAATGTTCAGTATGATCATGAATCATGAGTTCGAGAATTAGTATGATCATGAGTTTGAGTACCTATGCTAATGAATATGAGTATGCGAATGAGTATGCTAAAGAGTATGCTAATGAAGCTCGCTATGCTAATGACTATGAGCATACTAATGAAAATAAGTATGCTGATGAGTATAAGAATGAGAATGAGTATGCGAATGAAAATTATTATGTGAATGAGAATGACTATGCGAATGAGAATGACTATGAAAAATAGTAATGAGTATGAGTATGCGAATGAGTATCTCACGGGCAGGCTCCTGGTGCAGCTGGGCGTGGATGGCGCGCGCCCTGGCTTGAAGCTCTAACAGTTCCAACACAGTCAGCCCCGCGCGGGCGGCGCGGGACTCGCCCTCGCGCCCGGGGGCTCCCTCCCGGGCTTCACCTTCGGACTCCGAGGCCCGGGACTTCTTGCGGCGCTTCTTTTTGGCGTGGCGGTGCTTCTGGCGATTCAAAACACAAGTTCTAGTTTTTACATACATACAGTCAACCAATTTGATTCCTAGGCCACTGTAGAACCATGTCGTAATAAATTTATTTGTTTATCGTCTATGACATTGATTGTTGCATTACGCATGTCGTGATGACATCTTAACTTTTTCGAATATGTGTCATCGATAATCAATAGAAAAGGAGTTTGTTTAGGTATCAATAAGTTTCATGTCATAGATATCGGGATGAAAATTAAAAATACTTTTCTGACAAAACTTCACTGAAAGAGTATCGTCTATTTGTTTCTCTGTCACACTTGCGTATAAAAGAAGGTTAACTGGAATTGTCACTGTCTTTCTGTCAAACTTTCGTTTTAATTTCATGTCATGAAGCAAAAAGTTTAAACTCTTTACGATTGTTTCATTATTGTGATTGGAGAGTTGATAATTGTTTGACCCGCACTGACGTTGTCATTATCTATAGTCAATGCGACAAAGTTCTATAGTGGCCTAGGAATCAAATTGGTTGACTGTACATATTCTCACGCCTGTATTCCCAAAAGCGGTAGGCAGAGCACACGAAACGTGACATAGACAAAGCCATGATTATGACCATTTCACGCTTCGCAGCCACTTCTAGCTTAATGTTAGGTTTGAAAATAGATGGAATAGGTAGTATAATAGTGACAGGTTGCTAGCCTGACGCCTAAAGCATACCTAAACCTATTTCCTTAGTCGCCTCTTACGACACCCACGGAAGAAATGGAGAGGTGTATTCTAAACCCGACACCAGCTAATATTTGATGAGTAAGTACACTGAGGGTGACTATGACAGCCTATGGAACTTAGGAAGCAAATGATCAAACACCCCTCAGTTCTGCACAAGATTAGTTTTGTATAGCTGTATTGCTTACGATAAGGGACTAAATTTTGTATTGTCAGTGCTGTCCATAAATTAATATTATTTGTATTAGAACTCCCGCCTGATTGTTCCCAACAATCAAAATCATATAAACCAAACATTCCCTGAAAATGTGTTGTCTCAACAACAACAATAACAACACTCCTTGCCGATCTAGTAAGGATGAAAGCTAAAAAAAAGGTGAAAATTAAATAAGATAAGGGGCTACTCAGTTCTATGTTCACTCCTCTATTAGATAACTCCAATTGTTCTAGATATTTCATCTGGCGACTTCTAGTTGCCAATGCGAACCGGGATTGTTGAGCCACTTACCTATGTTTGTAACTTGGTTGTGTAATACTTATCCAATAGCTGACATCTAGTCGGTCACATCGGTCATTGATTACACGTCTATATTGCGAACAGTGGCAAGTGGCTCAACAATCCCGGTTCGGGACTGTACAAAAGCATTCCTCATGTGCTTGTTTCAAAAGGGTCCGTAAACAGCTATTTGTTAAAGAGTATTAATTACCAGACAGGTTATTCTTACAACTATCATAATATGCCACATTATTGCTTGACGAAGGAATACATTATTCTGTTTAATGAAACCATGTTCTATGTGGTGAGGTCAGAAGTCAATTGGTTCGACAATTTAGACAAATGGAAAAGTTAATTAAGTATTCATTGTATTTTAAATATTTTTCATACCTTTTTCTTTTTACTGCCTTGGCTCAGGATTTCCTCGTCAGATGATATGCTGTCCAAGGAGATGGTTTCCAGGTGTTCCGGGGACTGACTGGAAGACTCTGTGTCGGACGGGGGCTCCGCATCATCCAAAATAGCGCATAATCGCTTGGAACTGATTCCTAGCAGCTAAAAACATAATTTTAATGTAAGTTATATTCTCAAATGAGTAGGCACATGAAATGTTGAAAGAAGTATAACAGAGGTAGGTTGCTACCTAAAGCACATAACACTCGCATTACTTAATTATACTAAAAACTGTAAAAATTATGTCATATGAAGTGAAGTTCCAAAATCACAGGCGACAATATTAGTTTTGATATATCGAAAATATACAGATATTTAACTAAAAACTTACTTCTTCCAAGCATAATTCCTGTAAATCGTCAATGGACAACCGTCGTACACACTCTGGAGCGAAGGATTTCAGTTCTTTAGACTTCAAAACAGAAAATACTTGGTGCATAAGTTCCACTCTGTCGTGAATAAAGTACGCCAAGTCGTGGTCCTGTGACGCCTTGTTGTTCGACGAAGAGGCCGCGATATTCTCCTCTTTTATCCTATGCTTCCGAATACGCCTCATTTTAGTACATTTATTAACTTTTCAACCCTGTAACTAAAGCCTGTAACTGTATTCACTTCGAGTAGAGTTCTTTTTAGAAACAATTCAACTATTTCAAAAAGTAATGACGAATTACAGTTGACCGAAGTGTTTATCACAAACTTACCAACCTTTTTAATTTTGTCGGTTTTTCTTTTCAATGGTATTTGTGTTGTGTCAACTTGACATGAGCTTGACAGGCTATCGCTGTGTTCCACAGATAGTAAGTCAATGATGCGTTCAGTATAACGATTCTTAGGCTGTCATTAAAAAAAGTACGTGTGATTAACTCATTTTAACCAAGATTTTGTCAATATTGTCATCAATGTCATTTATGTCACTACAAGATTTGAAAACTTTTATGCGAATCCAGATGTAGTGAAATAATGTGAAAAATTTTAGTGTGGAAAGGACCCGACGGTGGCTTCATTTATTGGATTATAAGTGATAAACAAACTTTTAAATAAATACAACTCTCATTAACACTTATCGACTCGAAAGTTTCATGTTTATCAGTATTATTTTGAAACCCATTACCTTCACTTTTTCGTGAGATAGGTTCGTGTTCTTCGTGTTGTTTTCTTTACCCTTAAACTTGAACGCATCGTACTTTCAAGTATCTATCGCGTAGAAAAAATAATAACAAAGATGGGAGTCTCGACGCTCTTTGAAAATGAGAATTACTTGATTGTAAACAAGCCATTTGATATGTACATCAATTCTGAGGATGAAAACGAAAAGGTACGTCTGCTATTGTGACTTCTTAGCAGTATTGAAGTGATCAAAATGTACTTTTATTGGTTATGTTTTGGCTCTAGTGATGTATTACAACAAAACAAATCTATCGATAGTTGTGCTGTGAAATCAATTAGAGTTGCTATATAAAATCACGATTTTTATTGTAAATTATTTTTTTAGAACTCTGTCACGTACAATATTGCGAAGCACGATTCACACCATTCCACATCGACGCATCCCTTGCACTTCGTCCATCGGCTCGACTATGCCACCAGCGGGGTACTTTGTATAGCGAAAAACAAGTCGTCCTCAGCCGCCGCGGGAAAACTTTTCGAGAAGAGAGAAACCAAAAAATATTATTTGGCCATTGTGCGACAGCACGTTCAATATGAAATATGTGATATTGACTTTCCGATAGGTAAGTTGGTTGCGCTGGAAAATGTTTTTCTTTAAAATGATTACAATGTTAATAATGTGAAGAAATAAAAAAATACTAAATATCATTTTCAGATGATAGTTGGTGGAATGATTTCGCAACGAGCGGTTGCTGTTTTTTTTTTTGAATTTTTTTTTATAGGTACTCCACATAGCAGGGATCTATCGAATAATACGCTGAGGTCTTGATCCAAGTTAAATTTAATTAGGATTATACTTTTATGAAAACATTTAAAAATCAACAATGTAAAAAAAACATACTATAATTTCTTCAGAGCCTTTTTTCTGTAGCTCCTACTTTAAATAGGGTTCCAATTAGTTCATCAAAAAATGTAAAATCTACTTATTCTTTAATATCAGAAATCCAAAAAAAATACTTTAGATAATTATTTGTCTATTTTTCTACATAGCCGCTGACCCGCTGACAGCAGGCTCCACCCACAAAATGGTGGCGATGAAGTCCCCGCCGGGCAGTCCCGACACAGCTATCCTGCAGCCCCGTGTGGCCCAGACTCGGCTTCTGCTGCTGGAAACGGGGTATTACGGAAGCGATCCCGTCAGCATTGTGCTGCTAAAACCTGTTACTGGTGAGTTTTACTTGGTCATCAGTTATAACCATACGCCGTTATGAGTGTTGCAGATTCATTGAAACCAAGCCATAGGGTTGTCGCACAACATTTATTTCATTGTCATGTCATGACACATGACATTTTTGAAGGTACATAAAACGTTTTTGTTAGAAGAATGTTTTTACACATTTGCTAGAAGAATGTTTTGTAAAATATCGGATTTGCATATTTTTAGTTGTCTGAATAAATTATTAATAATTTTTCTAGGTTACTTGGTGTTAAACTTTGTCGCCTATCACTGTATATCCATTATGACGTAACCACCTATTATGAAGTTTAAAAAAAATCTAAATTACGGGCTGAAAAGAGGTTTTGTTTTCTTTTAGAACTTAAAATATATATCAATAAATAAAGGTGAATGTTTAATGTATATTTAAAGGTAGGCACATATTAAAAAATATATGTGCAGTGCCATCCCTAGCTTTTTCAATGGATTTGCAACACTGATAACGGGGTATGGTTATAACTTATAACTCTATAGAGTTCGAAATGCTACAGTAAAGTGTGGTATAGTGATTATAGTCATGAGTTCATACGCGAACCCGTGTGGACGTTAGAATAACTAACACCTCTCCATTTCTTCTGTGGGTTTAGTAAGAGGTGACTAGTAGTAGTAGTACTAGTAGTAGTAGTAGTAGTAGTAGTAGGTTAAGGTATGTTTTAGACGACCTGTCACTTATACCTCTTCCATCTGTTTTTACATCTTAAGTTATGCTAGAAATGGGCGAGAAATGAGAAACAGTCATGGTTTTGTCTGAGTCACGTTTCGTGTGCTTAACGTACCCCATTTGGTAACACACTCATGATTGTATGTATGTTGATTGTTTGCAGGCCGCCGCCACCAGCTTCGCGTGCACTGCTCCTCTATCGGCCATACTATACTTGGTGATTACACGTATAGCAACAGAGAAGACTCGGCACCGCACCGCATGTTCCTGCACGCTATGAGGTCAGTGTTTAAGTGTGCACAGGATTTTAAGCATCCAGGCTACCTGACCGATTAAGTGTCGCTATCGCTGCACACAGGCCACAGCCACAAACGCCGCCACAAGAAGCTAGACGCAGCTACAAATGTAGTTGAAGCGGGCGACAGCTACTTGTTTAGTTCAGACAGCCGTTTTAACCGGTGCGGTGTGGCCCATAATAGCAAGCTGCGACGATTGTAGCGTGTAGCGGCCACCGGCGTCAACCATGTGCTGCGAGCTGCGAGTCCATAAAAAATGTGTGAAAACTACAGAAAATATGACGGGGGCGACGTGTTGTGGTCGTGGCTAGGGACAAAAAAACATTTGTACATAAAGTATCATTATCTGTTCTGTATTTGCTATAATTTTTCATGTCCATATCACAGTAATCCCAAATATTACACGAACGTGAACATGAATCAAATGTATGAAATCGAAGATAAACCATGTTTACTTTATTTTATTAAAGCGGAATCACAACGTAGAGGGCGTTCAAGTATTACGTGACGCGATTTCCGGGGAGGGGTTGCCCTGTAAAACGTTACGATGCGTTACATGGGTGGGAGGGGGATCCAAACACGCGTTACGTATAGCTAGTTCCACTAGAGTTGAAGTCATGCACACAAGAACATATCTTATAATGACAGTGGGATTTTGACATTCACTTAATTCGTTCATTACTTTTTTATACAATCAGTCCTTCGTGTTATTGTGTGTGTAATCATTCACTTCAACTCCCGTGGAACTACCTATAACATTGTTACTGAGTAAATAATTAAAAAATTTGCTAGTAAAATTTTCCCAAGCTGGCAACCCTTTATTTACGTTTCGACTTTACGGGGAACCCCCGATTGTATACGTCACTTTTGTTTTGTTTTTCGAAGGTGGCTACCCCTTTCGTTTGTTTTACGGGGAATCCCTGATAGTGTTGTACCCACGCCTTTTTTTTTGGTTGTCAGTATCCCCGAGGTCATCAAATGAACAAGAACGGCTCAGTGTGATTACCGTTTTATAGTATATAAAGACAAGTTTGTTTTTATTCTCTGTTTATTACAAGTCCTCGAAATCTAACTTGGCAATTTTTTTATAGAGTGGGGTTAAATTCGCGCATCACGTTTTTCATGGAAAACCAACTTACCCCCACTTCTTAAAATCTTGCCACGTTAAATGCCGGGGGCTGTAACTACCTATTTCATTTGTTTCAGGTTGGTTTTACCCTTGTCTCAGGAGGCGCTCGATATTCAAACAAGCGAACCATTTTTCTCTGATCAAAAGTTTAGCTCTAAGTACCGGATTCTACACAACTACTACAAATATCGAATGAAAGACGATTTTAAAAAAGCCTGCGATGTCGCTGATCAAGCTTTATTAATTGGCGTGAAATACAAATTGTTCAAATGCAATTAAAATATGACGAAGAAAATGCGTTTCATTATTTCTTGCCGTTTATTTAATGATGGAAAAGTGTTACATGTAACGATTTTATACATCTGTATATCATCCATACTTTTAATGGTCTGTCATTTTTATTTATTACGTTTTTTTATTATAAAAAAATATATCAAATATTGCAAATCGAGATCCTTCTTATCGAACTATCGATAGTTTTGGCACACACTAGCCTTGAAACACAAATGTTGCCAGCCTAGTAATAATTCCCTTCTTTAGGCTATTCTATTTATAGCACAAACGAAATGACGTACGTGACTTTGACAGACGGTTTCGTCACAATGCAGAGTGGTACGAAAGCAGAATCTAATATAAAGCTGTTGTGGTTAGGAATTGAAAGCGGTTAAAAAAAAATACAAGTGAAAAGTTAACAGTTAAATTACATTATACCAATGTATAATTAGTTCTTCTTATTACAGGTAATAATTAATTATAATTTGTTCATATTTAGGAATTTAAGCTCTGATAGTAGAGATAAGTTTTATAACTATAACTATAAGTAGTTAATTTACGACGCAACTATGGATAAATAGGTTTAGGTATCATTAGGCGACAGACTAGCTTCCTGTCACTAATTGCACTTATTAATTCAAAACCTAAAATATGCTAGAGGTGTCCGCGAAACGTGATATAATCATGGTTTTGACTGTGTATCGTTTTGTATGCTCTACCTACCCCGTTTAGGAATACAGGCGTGATGTATGAAGGTATGTATGTAATGTTTATTATGTACATTTCCATTGTATTTTTCTCTCATGTAAAGCTTAAATTCAGTGACTTAAATTTATTTTTTTCTTAGCTAGTATGTAATAACACAGCGTAAATAGGTAGCACTGTTGGGCACAGACCTCCTCTCGATATGAGAGGGTTTGTGCTGTGGTTCCCACTTGGGCTCAGTAGGTATGTATTGGAAATATCAACTTAATTCGTCGCCGTGTAATCTGCACATTGTGAACGATCGAGTTTAGAATTACACCTCTCAATATTTCTTCCATGCATATTCTTAATACGCAACTAACGAAAATATGTTTAGTTATGTTTAGGCGATAGCCTTCCTGTCACTATTACACCTCTTAACCTAAACATATGCTGAAAGTGGCTACATGACGTGGAATAGTTGTAGTTTTGTTTTTGTAACGTTTTATGTGTTCTGCCTACCCTATTTAGAGATACAGGCGTCATGTGTGTGTATACGTAACGTAATAACTGATAGCCTGTAAGTCATTGACTTTATAAGCCACCATGGTCAATTCAATTCAATTAAACGAAAACCAATACGACTTTCAATGTTTAATGCGATATCACTTTGACATTTTCTGTAAAATGGTTGCGTGGTGGCTCATAAATTAAAGTACTTGACTGTATATGGAAAAATTACTTTTGTCTTGTTTACTTAGTGCTACTAAAAGTTTCATCATCTCATCATGCTTAAACCGCATTAAACGCACAAAAAAATTGTTTTTTTAAATTTGAATTTATTGAGAAGTTAATTCACTAAAACACTACTACACTACTCAAGAACTAATGTATGTATGTTATTCATCGTTAATTTATTTGTCCGGGGAATTACCCTTAACAGGTTATTTCTGTAAACAGCTAATCACCTGTTTATCTAAATAGAGTAGGCAGAGCAGACGAAACGCTACGTAGATACAATCATGACTATTTCTAACCGATTTGGTTTTAAGTTGGCAGGTATGAATGTGACAGGTTGCTAGCCTAAAATATACCTTCACCTATTTCCTTGATCGCCTCTTCCGACATCCACGGAAGAAATGGAGAGGTGATATGCTAAACACGTCCACACTACACATTGTTTACGATGTAAAAAAGTAGTTGAAAATGATAAAGAAGATAACAGTTTCAAGAAAAGTTTTGTTTATGAATATTTAAATGAGGTTTAAGATCGAGTTATTAGTGCAACAAGGTTTCCAGTTTATACATGAAGAAATATGTTATTATAAGTAATATATTACAAAACGCGGGGAGCGAAAAACATTACTCTCAGAAGCTAGTTACTAAGTACATAGTTACAAAAATGATTAATGCAAAAGTAAATCTGTAAATTTTTTACACTTCAACTGCCGGATCATGTCGACGATGCTTGGTACGGGTTTTTTTTACCATCAGAAAATGCATAGTTCCTGCGTTATTGAAATAGGCTAATACTACGCAAGAAACAGCTGGCAATAGGTACTTAATAACTAATAAAACAAATATAATTTCAGGTAAACATCGATAGCTGACTCCAAAAGTATGTCATAATGGCGCAAAGAAACACCAGAACATCTGATCATTCCTTACAAAAGCGAATAGGTAATTTAGAGAATCTGCTATCACAATTATTACAAGAACGAAACAACCTACCCTGTACATCGCCCACAGAAGAATCTAAAAACAACAGCCAAGATAAAACTTCTAGAAAGAGATCAGCGTCGCTTGACGAAGACGAAAGAAGTAAGAAGAAAAGGAGTGAGGGCGCAATCTTTGAATGCACTCTGTGTGATGCGACATTTCAGAAAGAATGGACTCTTTTCAGACATTACAAGCTTGTTCATGCGAAGAAGTCTCCGGAAAGAGTACATTATGAGAATTTGACGAAGAAGGCGTCGACGAAAAACAAAACTGTTAAAGATACTGTTGTAACTGTTAAACTTGGGAAAGATAATAACTGTAAGCTATGTGAAGCCACTTTTAATAGTACATCGGCGCGTAATAGTCATTATACTTGTAAACATCAGATTAAAGACGAAAGGTTGCTGTTTTTCCCTAATGGTACAGCTTTAGTTGAATCATCATTAGAACATCAGATCAGTAAGAACCCTGAATGGTTCAGAACAGTAGTCAAAAGGAACATGCCGTCTAGAGTCTGCAAGCTATGTGAAGTGGAACTAGATATTGATGATATTAAATATCATTATGAAAAAGATCATAAAGTATTTCAAATAAGCAAAGTGAAGGACTTAATACGGTTGAATAATACCGATATCAAACATGTGACTTCTTTTCAAAAGTGCCAATATTGTTCTGCTGCTTTCAATGATGCAGAAGCGTTGGGTAATCACGTAGCAACAGTGCACGCTGATCTTTTCGTTGATTGTAAAATTTGTAATAAAACTTTTGAGAAGAAAATTTATAACGATCATGTTAAGAACATGCATCAAGACGTTCGTCAAGAAAAGGTTTGTGTTAAGATCGCACCAATTAAAGTTCCCGAAACTATTAAAATCACGACTAAAAATCAGGAAACTAGGGTAAATAAGGAATCAGATAACCAAAAAGTGAAAATAACTGATGTTAGACGCGTCAGTTTTCAGCCTCGGCCCACGCAAGATGTTCCACTAATGTACATATGTGACGCTTGTAATCTGGTAACTTCTTCTTACGAGAACGTAATATCTCACAGTCAAGACCACATCCTCAACAATGTGACAAAATCACCTAGAATCTGTGAAATCTGCGACCTGAAGTTTGATACCGATTATCCTATACACGAACAAATGCATGCAAGTAACGACGATTTAGATAGAGATTCGTTCAGGTTCGTCTCATACGATTATAAAAACTTGACAAACGATAAATGGTTGGATATGTTCCGTGCCTTTGCTAAGTCTAAAATTAGCAAGATAATATCAGCCAGTATATACGTGTCGACGCGTTGTATACGACTAAAGCTCCTAAAGGATTGCAAAAATGCTTCAATTCAGTTCACCCTGTACCAGTGCTTAGCGTGTACCAACTACGTTCACCCCAGTAGTTTAGAGGTCCACGTTGGTCTAACCAACGCATGCACTAACCAAACCTTTAATTACCAATGTGAAAAATGTTCTAAATCATTTTTCACCGCTGAAGCACGCGATGAACATACACAAAGTCACGGCTTACCTGATAGTGATTCGAGATATAGAACTGTTTTGTTTAACGATCCTAGTGATTTTGAATTTAATAAAGCACTGTTAAAAAACGCTGGGAAGAATGTGTTTGTCGAAAATGAAGTTGTTAACCGTTCACCGTCGGATTACAAAATAAACGATAGAAATGTAGCCGCGCAAAAACCTGTGAGTAAAACGGCAAATATGACAAATCAATCGAATGATACTAACACAAAAATTCATGGGGAGACTACGGCAGCAGTTCATGAAAAAGAAGTTACAGACGATGGGAATGTAAATGGAAACATACAAAATAAAGTAACAGATAAAAGCAGTGCTGTCGAAAATGAAGAAAAAGTCCCAAGCAAAACCAAACCTGAGAAAGGGAAAGTAGCTGATATCTACAAATGTGCTTGTGGGCTTTGTTTTGACAGGTATAACTCCCTGTTAATGCATATGCAGAAATGCACTAATGATATAACGAATATAGTGAAGATTACTTGCCCTTGCGGTTTAGTTTTTGACAGGGACAACTTCGACTATCACTGTGAAGTACATCGTGATAATATCGCAATATTTAACGTGAAAAGGCTTATTTTAGTTGATGAAACTCTAGTAGATGTAAAAGGAAAATCAGAAGAATTTAAAACATATTTTAAAAGAAAATCAGTGCTGTCAAACAAACTTAACTTAAATGAACATGTAAAAGTCAAGGACAAAACAAAATCTAACGAACTAGTAGCTCCTAATGTAGCTTCACAACAAAATGTTTTGATGCAAGCCAACAACGAAGAAGAAGAAGAAGAAGCTGGTTTAGAAAATACAAAAACGGATGGAGTTTCTAATAGTGCTGCATTTGAATCAAGAGCTGAAATCGCAGAGAAAGAAAACCTGAAAATAAGTGAACTTGGACACAGAAAACAAACTATCGTTTTGAATGATATGCCTAAAACAAAACAGGCAGACATGACATCGCTAAATAATTTAATTGATAACAACAAGAATAATCCCCAGTCATCAGAAAGCACACAAGAAAATGAATTAATGGTACAAACGACCATGGAAGAAGAACTAAAAAATTGTGCAAGTAAACAGAAAAGTAAGAATTACATTGAAGAACAGCCTAAACTTGTAAAAAATGGTAATCAAGAAACAAATGAAAAGTTTCAAAGTGTAGCTCCTGATTTTGATGAGGACATACGCGAAGAGAATGACAATGCAATAATTCCTGTACAAAGTAGTGAGAAAACTGATCGAGAAATAAATTGTGATGACAATGTTGATGACAGAGTTCATATTGTTAATGCTTACCAAGTAAACCATTTAAATAGATCTGGCACTGATAAATTTGACAGCAATCATGATGGTTTCGTAAATCAAAATAACATGAGCATTGAACCCGGTATTAAAACTCAAGTGGAAAAAAGCACTGTTAATGACGATATAGACATTGACGATTACGATGAAGAAGAATTGCTAAAAGATGCAGACGAAGATGAAGATAATGACGAAGTAAACGACTCCCTTATAAGCGACGACGAAGAGCCCACCGGTTTAGGAATTGGTTTAATAAAGAAAAAAATTGGAACATTCATTAATTCGTTTTCGAGTAAAAAAACTTAAATGTAATCATGATTTGATTTGGAAAAGTGACACGAACTGGCTGGTGCCAAGTGTGCTTTTTATATATATTCGTGGCCATGTTGTAACATAATATAGCCCGTCAGCCGAAAACAGAAAAATACAATATCAAAAGTCTAAAACTAGCTAATTAAGTACTTTAGAAAATGAAATGCGGGATTGTTACCAATATTTAAGAGCCAGAAAATTTTAATGAATATAGATACATATATTCCGTTGTCTAGTACCCATAACACAGGTATTAAATTGCCTAATTTGGGACTAGGTGGTTGGTGTGAATATTGTCCAATGATATTAATATTTGATATAGCAAAAATGCCTTAAAAGACCTTTTATATTAACGATTTCTAAACTAGGTTCAAACCTCTAAAAGTAGTAGCTAGGCATGCAACTCACCGTGCGGAACTGAATTTTTCATTATAGAAGAACAAATCACACGGTAACACTTAGGCAGTCATTTTAACAGTAGGTATTTATAGGGTTCTATACCCAAAGGATGAAAATGGGATCCTATTAATAAGACTTCGCTGTCCATCCGTCCGTCTGTCACCAGACTGTATCTCACGAACCGTGCTAGCTACACTGTTAAAATTTTTACAGGTTATGTAATTTCTATTGCCAAAATGACAACAAATACTAAAAATAAAATAAAAAATAATTATTAATGAGTCGATATGTCGTCGATATAAATAACGATAACAGGAAGGCACTTGAAATATTTAGTTCTATATCTACTTTAAAAGTAAGTAATTAAATTTCAATAAAACAAGTATCTAAGGGGGGGTTCCATAAAAAAACGTGTTTTTTTGCAGTTTATGTAACGAAACCCTTCGAGCACAAGTCCGACTCGCACTTGGCTGGGTTTTTGTTACGTTGCTATAGTCTAATGGTTGGCATGTAAGTTAGTATCTAAATCTGTTTCATGAGTCAAATTTAACAATTAATTGTTTTTTTTTTAAGTTATAGATGGAATAGTAAGTATTAAACTGCAATCCATTATTTTGACGTGACAACGTCTTAAATTAGGTTGAGCTGGGAGTCACTTATGAAAAAGTGTAACGCTCGGTAACGTTACGATGACGTCATACTATTTTATGCGTCCCATTCCCAGCAAACCAATTACGTTGCAGAAAGTTTATCAGAATTTCAACTTCATTTCTAAGCCTTCGATAGCTCAGTTGGTATAGCGGTCGCCTCTGAACCCATAGTTCGCTAGTTCAAATCCGGTTCGAAAGAGTTCTTTTTGTATTTTATTTTTTAGTGCATTAAGTGCTATAAAATATGTTAATTATATTAAAATATTGAATGAATATACTGTAGTAATTCATTAAAAATAAAATTAAATAAAATTAAAAAAAACTTTTGAAAAATGGAAGCATTCCATCAGTATTTTCTTATGACGTACGGTAAGTCTTTAAGTTAAGATGTCAAATCGTATAGGACATAAGGTAGCCTAGGCCAGCCTGGGTTGTGTGAGTTCACGGGTTTGCCGCTAGATGGCGTTGAAATTAATTTAAAATAATTGGTATACGAGCTTAAATGATTTAATTAAAAGAAAAAGTATAAATAAATGAAAGAAATTTGTACTGATTTCATTTTGACGTGACAACGTCTTATAAATTGGTTTGCCGGGTGACACTTCAAGAAACTGCGTTACGCTCCGCTCACGTTATGCGCTCACAATGAGAGCGAGTGAGAGGCACGTGTTCCTTCCACTCGGGCATGGTTAGCCCGCCTAAGAGCGAGAGAGACAGACATTAAAAGTGAAAGTTACTATTATTTCATCCTTCTTCCTACTATACGAATGAATATTCACTTTAAAATTATTTTACCACTCAAAGTCGTTGTCACGTAAAACTTTCGCCCGTATACCGACTTTACAGGCAACCAGTTTTTCTTATAATTATTGAATGAAGTTATTTCCTTGAATTCTTTGACTGAGAAGAATGTTTTATCTTAAGCTATTATTGGCACGTGAAATTATATTCACAATTTACAAATAAACCTTTTTCCAAAAATTGTTTATACATTATTTTATTCCATCGTCAGTTAACCCTTTCAAAGCTAGTTTTTTTTTTGTTAAATTTAAAAAATTACACATTAGCTTTTTTTTTACAAAAGTGTCATCATGAGCTAAGATGCCTAAATATAAAAAAAGCTAGCTTCAACGTTTAGTATTTTTATTCACTACAGGTCAAGGTTTATTCAATTTATTTCTACAAAAAAAAAAGCTGTAAATTGTAAAACAAGCATGATTTCATTACAGTTAAAATAAAACTTAGATTATTAAAACATTAAAATATCACAATAAAATTACTTGATTAAACTTAAACATTTTCATGATTTTCATTAGCATGATAAGATTGGTTGATCTACTGGCCGCTAGATGGAGATAGTCGGTCATAGGTTATCCATGAACTAAGTCGCATTTTGAAATAGTATTAATTTAGAAATAAATTCACAACAATTGCATACCAACGTTAATATTCTAAATTCAATTTTACAAGCGAGTAGCATTTTAATGGCCTTAAATTATGTGGTCACCGTTGTTTGGGGTATTAGAATTTATTGAGCTGGCAACTTTGAAAGTAACTGTCACTCTCACGCCAATGGTCGCTGTCGCTTACCAATGCAGTGCCGCGCATTTGACAATCGTCGTTTACTCAAGTTATTTTTATTTTCTACGTAATTGTGCAAAAATAATAGTGTTTTTAGCGCCTTAAGTGATTTTTCCCATTTAGTAAATTGACATTTCTATTGATTTCAACTATCTTGCATTTGTTTACGCTGTAAGTATTCGAAAGCTAAAACTCGAAGGTGTTTGTGTTAACCAACAAAATTACAAAGTGTAAATTTGAAACGGTCATCAGTAAATTTGGTTTAAATTTCCTTTTTTAAATAATAAATGAATAATTTAATGATTGAAATCAGCATATATTGACATCGGACAATATTAATTTGCATTTGTATTGTCTGTGCAACGAGTTATTTCGTATTCAGGATAGTCAATGATATTCTTTCCAATGTCAACTCTTGTACTAATACGTTGAACGTACAGTTTTTTAGTAAATTTGCCGGTTATGCCTTCTCCTACGGAGTAACTTAACTGTAAGGTACTATCTGAGTACAATAAACACTCTTGTTGTATATGAATAACATTAACCAATATCAAAACTAGGTTATATTTTGTAAATATCATGATAACTGTTATCATGTAGTTATTATGATGATTCAAATGAATGATGATTAAAATATAATTACAGATTATTTGAGCTTTTATATCTTTAAGTATCTATACCTTAATATTTCATCTATGATATTTGTTTCTGCTACCAAAATATTGTAATAACACGAATACAATCATTGGTGACTCCAATCCACGTGGTGTAAAAATGAAATTTTGACTTTGACTTATGTGTTTAATAATGCATTCTTCTGTAATGTTGCAGTGTATTTTTATTGGTGTTCTCTTTGATTTTAAGTTGTTTATTTTATAATAAACTAGCTTTTGCCCGCGGCTCCGCTCGCGTTAAATTCGGGATATCACAGAAGAGATAGCACACATACCAATTTTATAGCTTTCTATATTGAAAACTTCCACTCCTCACTTTAGGGAAATGGGGGGTTTTGAAGAGACAAAATGTAGCCTATGTCACTCTCCATGCCCTAAACTATCTCTACCTAAAAAATCACGTCAATCCATCGCTCCGTTTAACCGTGAAAGACGGACAAACAAACAAACAATCAAATAAACAAACAAACAAACACACTTTCACATTTATATATTGGTACGGATAACTTATTAATGTTGATGTCTTATCTTAATAGAAAATTAAAAAGTGTGTCTCATCATTAATGCCACTTGTTTGCCATGAATCACCGATGTTTGATTTTGTTTGAGTTGAAAAATACTCCATAGAGGGTAGTTCCTCCCTTCTAACTTTTCTGAACAGATTCTATTTTCAAATCAGGTTTCATTAGTCTGAAGATTGTAGCGACAACATTATAGTTCTTAAAATTTATATTTACGTTTCAGACACAATGCTACACTGCCTCTGAAGGTTGTACCGTGAGGGCTCTGTCGTCAAGAATCCAGGGTCAAGGAAGAACTAACCACAATGTTCCAGAAACCAACCTTTGGGAGCAATACCTCGGGCTTCGGTAAGTGTCTCCTCATGAGGGTTGCCACTATTTTAGGTCTCCTTAGCCAAATGGCAAAAAAGTCTGTCTGTCTGTCTGTATGTCAGTATTTTTACGAGATTATAAGAGCTATACTGTTGAAAATTTAAGTAGATGTATTCTGTGAACCTCTTTAAGATTTTGCCATGAAAATATAATTTTGGGGTTCTCAACTTGCAACTAAAACCCAAAAATTATTTTCATCAAACCCATACTTCAGGGGTATCTAGGAAAACTAGAAATAAGATGATTTTTTGCTGGTTTTGGTATGGAACCCTTCGTGCGTGAGTCCCACTCGCACTTGGCCGGTTTTTTTAGTCATCAATCCAATTACCTGAAATAACATACAATACTTTATGCATGATGTATTATGTTGGTATCAAAACCTATTAACATTTATATATATTCTGCCTCTAAGGGCCGGTTGCGGAGCATAGTGAAATTTGAGCGTTGACCCGCTACCATCCATCTCTGTCGCACGCGTGCAGTAATATTGCCCTCACGCTTGCTCTTGAGCACGTGCGTCGCACTGTGTGAGCGTGAGGGCAATATTACTGTACGCGTGCGACAGAGATAGCAGTGGATCAACACTAGAATTTATTTGTGTTCCACAAAAGGCCTTTGCCTTAGTTTAAAACCCACTTTGCAGGCTCGTTTAACTCCGGGGCCAGTACGACCTCCCCGTTCGGCGGGGGCTTCAAGACGACGACCAACAGCGCCTTCGGAGCCCCCCCGGCCTTCGGGGCCGGCGCTGCCACCCAGGCCGCCCCGGCCGGCGGTAAGTCACTGTTGTCATACACACATCACGCCACGGAATAGACACAACTAGTGGAAGTGACGACGACCCGATAGCCCAGCGGTTAGAGAACCTGACTGTGAAGCTTGAGGTCCCGGGTTCGATCCCCGGCCAGGGCAGATGTTTGTATGATGAATACGAATGTTTGCTTTCGAGTCTTGGATGTTTATCTATATATAAGTAAGTTTATCCGTTGTCTAGTAACTATAATACAGGGTTGCCTAGCTTGGGACTAGGTGATTGGTGTAAATATTGTCCAGCATTATTTAAAAAAAAAAAAGAAAAAAAAAGTGCCTTATGGTCAATTACTCTCAGAACCAGTGGCGCCGTTGCGCACATCAACACAGAGTTAACTACATAGACATTTTGAATGTGATTGGTAGAAACGTTTTATTCAAAAGGAAACAAGAAGCAGCAGTTAGCTAATAGTATATTAGACCTTATGCCAGAGTCACACTGTCCACAATTCATTACTCGCATTTGTTGCTTAATACGCCCGGACATGGCATTTAAATTTATACAGAAACTACTGCCATCTTGCGTTGAGTAGCCGAATTATGATGTATCTTGAAAACTAGAGATGTACAGTCAACCAATTTGATTCCTAGGCCACTGTAGAACTATGTCGTAATAAATTTATTTGTTTATCTTCTGTGACATTGATTGTTGCATTACGCATGTCGTGATGACATCTTAACTTTTTCAAAAATGTGTCATCTATAATCAACAGAAAAGGAGTTTGTTTAGGTATCAATAACTTTCATGTCATAGATATCGGGATGAAACCTAAAAATACTTTTCGGACAAAACTTCACTGAAAGAGTATCGTCTATTTGTTTCTCTGTCACACTTGTGTATAAAAGAAGGTTAACTGGAATTGTCAATGTCTGTCTGTCAAACTTTCTTTTTAATTTCATGACTTGGAGCTAAAACGTTTAAACTCTTTAAGATTATTTCATATTGTGATTGGAGAGTTGATAATTGTGTGACCCGCACCGACATTGTCATTATTTGTTGTCTTTGACGTTGTCAATGAGACAAAGTTCTATAGTGGCCTAGGAATCAAATTGGTTGACTGTACAGGCATGTACCTATCGATATTAGCTAACTATAATATAGACAGACCGCGTAACTGAGTCCTCGCCCGCGCGGTACAGAGACGCAGGGGGAGGACGAAGCAGTACGTCTAGTGTTTCCGAAACGATCATGCAGTCGATAACTCGGTAATCGATTCCACAACCTCGCAGCATGCACAGATCGAATCGTCCTGAAAATTATTTGGGTTAAAAGGTTAAAACCTATTGGCCATCCTTAAGAGGAAATGGAGCGGTCATATTTTGTATGGAAACATAGTCCCCTGATTCCTTGCTGGATATTACCCGTAGAACAATGATTTTTTACATCAACAATCTAATGATAAATTAGCATGTTCCTATGTTTTCTTTTTTTCTTTATTGAATTATTAAAGGAGATATTAACCTTCAAAAACATGAAAAATTGGTAAGTTTTTTCCGTTGTGTTCAAACTCCCAGAAACCAATTTTAACACAATTATATCAAAATATAAGAACATAGAAACACAGTTATGACATTTTTTAAACATTTAATGAAAAAACATATTTAATCGGTTAAGTTTTGGAGAAGAAATCAGGGGACTACGAAACGTTGTTTTTGAATAATATTCATAGGTATTTTCGGTCCGAGCTGTAGTTGTTCTTATCGCACTCGACGTCGTCTGGGCAGGTCACGGCGCGACAGCAATAGATTTAGCAAATACCTATTTTTCAATTCCCTCGACCGGCATATTTCCTCTTAATCTATGTTGGTGTGTGTAGGTCTGTTCGGGTCGTCAGCGAGCACGGGCGGCGTGTTCGGCGCGCCGGCCAGCGCGGGCTTCGGCGGCTCGGGCTTCGGGTTCGGCGCGGGCACCAGCGGCGGCCTGTTCGGCGCGCAGCAGCCCGCGCCGCTGTTCCAGCAGCCCTTCCAGGCCAAACCTGCTGGTAAGTAGTGACAATTACACATACATTTACATACATATTCTCACGCCTGTATTCCCAGGAGGGGTAGGCAGAGCACATGAATTAAAAAAAAGAAAAGTTACAATTAGACCCCGTTATCTTGTCGCAAAGATTTTGTTTTTCAGTAGAGTATGAATAATTTCTGTCCGTAACATCGACAGATGTTTATAATACACTTGAATTTTCTAATTTTGAGTATATACTGAAATTCAATTAAAACGTTTTGTTTGACATCATGAAAAGTCCCAATTTAACCCTTATTTACACTGACGATGTGGAAAAAATATGAGTAATCCCATATTTTTTCCACAATAGAGACGATAAACTTTACGCAACTGTACATTATCAGTATAAATAAGAGTTATATGTATAGGGATTTTCGTAATGTCAAACAAAACGTTTTAATTGAATTTCGGCATACATATATCAAAATGACAAAATTCAAGTGCATTATTAAACATCGATATAAAGAAGGTCGATAAAATAATTATTCATACTCTACTGAAAAACAAAATCTTCGCGACAAGATAAGGGGGTCTAGTCATATTTGAATTTGAATTTTACAACAAAAGTTAAGCAACATTCTGTAATAGCCTATTTCTTACACAACTTATTATTTACTAACTAACTCTCCTCAGGGTTTGGCTTCGGTGCAACGTCCACAAGCACCACCGGGGCCAGTAACACAGGCTCCACACTCTTCGGAGCTTCCCAGCCGAGCACTCTCTTCGGACAGCAGCCTGCCATGCCGGCTGGGAGCACGCTCTTCGGAAACACCACCGGTAAGCATACAGAGAGTACATACTAGTAATTTCTGGATATTAGTATCCGTGGATATCAGAGGTACAAGGAAAATCCTTATCCGTGTCTGTGTCCGTTACATTTTACGTGGATTTTTACGGGTCTTTTACAGGTGATTAGGTATAATTAAAATAAGCATAAAATTTAATTCAGAGTGTTTTTATTTCATAAAATCATATATTTGTCACCTTGATATTGCAAACATTTATTGCAGTAGGTTACCACCAATACTCCATAAAGAATTGTTATAATGAGATCGATATCATAGTAACTTATAAACTCACTTTTATGACAATGAAAAAACTAAAACTTAAATCTTTTTCTAGGGTTCCGTACCCAAAGATTACTGAGACTTCGCTGTTTGTCTGTCTGTCTGTTCGTCTGTCCGTCTGTCACCAGGTTGTATTTCGAGAACCATAAGATCTAGTCATTTGAAATTTTCACAGATGATATAATGCTGTTGCTGCTACAGCAACAAATACTAAAATCAAAATAATAATAATTAAGGGGGGCTCCCATAGAAAAAACTTTTTTTTTAAATGTTTTTGGTACGGCACCTTTTGTGCGCGAGTCCGACTCGCACTTGGCTGGTTTTGTTAATTATAGTGAGATCAATATTACAGCAACTTTTATGGCAAAAAATCTAAAGCTATATGTATATCTCGGCCATTTTATCACCCCTCTCTTCATCCCTTTTCCCAGGTGGATTCGGCCAGCAGCAGACGGCTACTGGTACAGCCCATGTGAAGTACAACCCGGTAGCGGGTACCGACGTGGTGGTGAAATCCGGCGCTTCGCAGAACATCAATATCAAGCATCACTGCATCACTTGCATGAAGGTAGGTCCGCAGAAGTGGGGAGAGAGGTTGGGTTAGTTAGGTTTCTGCAGGATTCGCAGAAGAATGGGTTCGCGAGTGCTTGATTCGCCGAGTGCCTGATTCGCAGAGTGCTAGTTTCGCAGAATACTAGATTAGTTAGGTTGGGACGCTTTGTGCGAGATTCGCAGAGCGCTGAGGTCACAGAGTGTTCGATTTGTAGAATGATAGATTCGCAGAGTGCTTGATTTGCAGAATGATACATACATACATACATACATACAATCACGCCTGTATTCCCAAACGGGGTAGGCAGAGCACACAAAACGCTACATAGACAAAATGATGACTTTACGTTTCGTGGCCACTTCTAGCATATATATTTTTTTAGGTTTTGAGGTGGCATTTATCGCAGAATGATAGGTTCGTAGAATGCTATATTTGTATACAGGGTGAAAATGAAATCCGTAACGAAAAAAATTCCTGA
>BHDV01002145.1:0-19935 GCA_005406045.1 Adoxophyes honmai | reverse complement strand
CAAATAGTACAAATTTGGTACTAAATACTGCAATATGAATTGACTAAATCCAGGTCGTGGTCCCGCCATTATAACGCTAACTTATTTTCTTTGTCACTCTTACAACATCCATGGAAAAAATTGAGAGATGTCATGCTAAGCCAAACACCACACAGGAATTTTCTTTTAGCAAGAACTCTAATTTTATGACTTCAATACATCTAAGTTAGTCTGTTTTGGTGGACTTAAGCAGGGAGACAGTATAATAGTTTTATAGTGGAATTCAGGACTGTCCTGACCATTTCTAACTCTGGGAACTCATCAATGGTTTGTCCGATTAAGATATAATCTGGGACATGTAATTATGTAAGATGAATGACAATACAATTACAGTCAAACAAAATCTATAAAATTGCTTTGCTGCTCTGCAGAATTAAACAAAAGGTTTTTTTTTCCTATACAATTTTACCATAGATTTCAAAAGTAAAACCTAAATTTATTCACAATTATAGTCAGCAAAAAATGTTGCATTGAAATCAGAACATTAAATATCCCATCAGCTGTTGAAAAAAAAAAGTGTTTTTTGGGCTGACTTTCGGTTGCTTCCTAGCCGTCTTGCTTTACGCTGAACGCGTTTTAACAAGCTAGAGAGAGCCAGACATAGTTTATCAGTACGCTTTTGACACAATAGTGAGCACATCTGTCAGAACCCCAGAGCGGGATGCGCCACAAGTACGGGTATTTTAGTCGCAGACCCGCTGTAGGGTTCGCCACAGCTGAGGGGATATACAAATTGCAACAAAACAAAAGTTATTTACAACGAAGTGAACTTCACTGTGACTGAGACCTCTTGACAGAACTCTGTTCCTCCGTCTGACACAAGCTGCAGTTGATACAACAAGTCACCAGCAGCATGGAAGTTTGGAATCTTGTGCAATAATTTGTTCGGATCCATGTTGTTGTATACATACTTTCCCTGTAAC
Organism: Adoxophyes honmai; assembly: GCA_005406045.1. Taxonomy (NCBI): domain Eukaryota; kingdom Metazoa; phylum Arthropoda; class Insecta; order Lepidoptera; family Tortricidae; genus Adoxophyes; species Adoxophyes honmai. Next base: position 18,973 of record BHDV01002145.1, on the reverse strand, counting down.
CATCACTTTAGTAAAGTATAGTTAACTATTATGTCATGTAGCTAAGAGTAGGTATTTGTTTTTCTTTTTTTGTATTTTTTGAAGGATACACCTATAAAAATAATACTTGTTTACGTTGTCTGACAAGTCAACAGTGTTCCCCTTGTAAGAATTATATTCCCAAAGGGGTAGACAGAGTACACAAAACATTACACAGAGAAAACCATTTCATATTACGCCACCACATTCAGCAAAGTTTTAGGTTTAAAAACGGATGAAATGATAATAGTGACAGGCTGACAGGTTTTTAGCCTGTCACTTAAAACATACCAAAATCTATTTCTCTACTTTTAGTTGCCTTTTACAACATCCATGGAAGAAAAAGAGATGTGTTATTTTGAACTTGTCACCACACAGGTCAGGTTTTATAGCAGTATCAGGCTACAGGACAAATACTTTATACTTAGTAGAAATAAAGTTACCTACTTGTTTCAACATGCAATTTTTCTGTGTATAAGATAGGTTTGTGAACATAAGTATGGCTTTGGCCATCACATTTCTGCACGAGACATTACGGATCTGCATTTTCAATTCACGTCTTGTGTTGTTTAGGTAGAATGTTCGAGCACTGAACTGAAACAAGACTCTGGGTCAATCAATTATTTTGGTATTGATATAATATTTTAAACTTTCATGATTCTCACTTGTGTTTATTATCAAACCGCGTTTAGAAAGGGATTGAGCTCATATGTCATTTTTGAACTAAATGCATGATATTGATATGACATTGTCAGTGGTAGAGTATGCAGATAAAGTAAATTGTTATTTTGGTACAATGAATTTCTAAAGCATGGAAAAAATATCAAATTATGTAGCGTTTTTCTATTGATTTCCGTTAGCATTAAGAGATAATACTTCAGATCAAATAGAATTACTTTCTTAAACCTGTAGCGTTTTTAAAGTATTTAAATTTTTATTTTTATTTACGTATTTTTGAACAGCTACGGCAATTTGATAAAGCGAAATAATGTGGTTTGTGACAGATTTGTCAGATATGATATTACAATTTTTTATTAAAAAAATGAGAGTATTTACCGAGAATAGGGTTTAAATATGCAAATCATATTTAGCTATTAATTCTATTATCTATAAGGGTCTGCACTTATGAAGATATCAAATATTGGTTTATAATTATATTTAATCATTTATTAAGTACAATTGTGCTAACGGTACTCTCCAATCCCTTTCTAATCGCGGTTCGGTAATATCTGTTAGCAGGACTTAAACACATTTTTTTTTAATTTGATGTTGATTAACTCGACATTATGGCCTTATTTCAACGACCAGGGTCACAAGTAGACTATTTTGGGTTGCAGGTTTAGTTGCTTGGAGAATGGAATGTTGAGAGAATTAATGAAATCCATACATACAATCATGCCTGTATTCCCAAATCGGCTAGGTAGAGCACAAAAAACGCTACATAAACAGATCTATGATTATTTCATGATTCATAGCCATATTTTTAGTTTTAAGTTAAGAGGTACTATAGTAACCGCATAAAATAGACCTTAACCTATATTTGTGGCTAAACTTATAAAACTATACCTGTAAACTTACGTTTCGAAAGGGAACTGGATGTACAACGGTACTATATCCAACCAAGTATCGTTTGCCATTCACATTGCTGATACTAACATTTGATATCATTCCTGGGTTCTTAGTATAAGGTGGATTGGCTTCTGGACAGCTGCATAAATCATTTAGAATCACCTCATATTTCTCCTTAAAAATAAAACAACTGTAGAACTTCTTCCACAAACGTCAAGTACGTCATCAACTGTCAAAGTGTTCTACTTCGCGCTAGCGAAGTTTCGAAGATTGATTGCATAAATACAACTTCCAGCTTTCACTCTGTGGACATTGATCCCCAGGTATAACATCTGCCTTTGGAGTCTTTCTCAAAAATTCAATGTTCTTCATAAGAATAGAAAGTAGGTACGTTTGAAATGCCAAATTCAAGGATAAATTTAAATTTTAAGGATATTTAGTGAGCACATGAATTCAAAAATCCAGTGCCACGTTTAGCGATTTCAGGGTAACCAGATGGTTAAACGTGATATTGCAGTGACAGGTTGCTAACCCATCGCCACAATACACTAACCCTTTCCCAGAGTCGACTCTTACGACACCCACGGGAAGTAAGGGGGAGGCGCTATTCTAACCCGACACCACACAGGGGAGTTTTATTGATAAAGCAAAATTGGACAACTGACTATCCTAAAAATATCGCTTGTCCTATTTCGCCTTTCAAGCGTCGATATGTATATGGAGCTTATTTAAATATTTAAATTATATTTAGATAAATTACCTTTTTAGTTCCAGTGTTAAAGGCATTACAGGCAAAGAAATAAAAATAAATAAATAAAGGCAGTACAATAGAATGTTTTTCAAACATGGTGCCTTTACAATGTGGTTAAATTGTATGACTTTCTGATGGCGAAATAATTAACTCTTTCGATTTAATGAAGCCTAATGTAGCCATTGTGATGTGTGTCATTAATTTGAAATTAAGTGCAAGCATTCATGATATTTATAAGTATGATCATCATACTTTTTTTACGCTACAAACTGGTACAAATGTATTGGCATTTTTTATTTAGAAAATTTGCTATTGGACAGTCCAGTTCACACACATCTTACTGGTTACCTAACTGGTAACCTCATCACCGATTTTGACTAAATTTGGCATGGGGATAGTATGAAGTTATACTTATTCTTATTATGTCACACACATACACCCGACAGTACATCATTTGTTACAGAACGCTTAGTTTAAATATCTACTATGAATTCTTAAATATTTTTGTTTTATGCGAATAAAAAACAAACAAAAGATAGTTGTTTGTGTGGAATCCACCATATAAGATTTCACTAAGGGCTGATACAACCAAACGAGAATTAAAAACTAAATTATTTAATTAAATTAATATTAATTATTTAAATTTAGTCATAGAATAAAAGGCGCAGCGCAGACGACAGACTTTTGTGCAATCGAGTCTGCGGAGCAATGAAATCTCTGAATGGCGCGCAGAGAGTTTCCATTCAGAGTTTTTATTGCTCCGCAGACTCGATCGCACAAAAGTCTGTCGTCTGCGCTGCCCCTAAGTCGCTCATTCCTTACGAATAAATACATTTTTCATATGAAAAAGCGGTTAAGAGTGGATTGTTCCAAGATTAAAATTATATTCTTGCTTGGCTTACTCAGCCCTAATGAGGACTTTTATTTCCGAAGTTTTAGAAAACGGGCATTCTTACTTATTATCTTATTAACTTTAATTTCGGCAAAAAAACTTGTTAGGTACCTTCATCTATATACTATTAACTTTACTTTATCTATGATGTGATCTGATGAATTTTTAAAGAGAACGATCGAGGCTCCTAGTGTAGTGTCTCGTGTTAGAATAACACCTCTCCATTTCTTCCGTAGATAACGTAAGAGACAACTAAGGAACTTTATCTCATTATGCTAGCGGCCAGCGTAGTGTGAATTATTCATAGTTTTGTCTATGTCACGTTTTGTATCCTCTGGATACCCTATTTGGGATCGTGTGATTGTGCGTTGTTGTTAATATAAACACTGATGCACAAAAATAATGAAATCTAAACAAACTGCTAAACCTAAGACTGTTCTGCGCATATTTATTATGACTATTATTTTATAAATTGGACTATCAATTATGCAATGGACTATTAAATATTGGTGCAAGTTGCGGGAAGCCGTTGGATGTGGGCAGCGCAGGACCGGTCATTGTGGAGATCCTTGGGGGAGGCCTATGTCCAGCAGTGGACGTCTATCGGCTGATAATGATGATGATAATGATGACTATTAATTATTATATTAACTATTAACTTTGTTTACAGCTGTTGTGATACCGGCGGAAAAGCAAAGGCGTGCTATGAGAAAAAATTGGACACCCACCCATAACCCCACAACCGATAGAAGAAATAAGATGAAAAAGGTACTGAGCCTAAGAAACCTAATCGCGTGCAAACTTAAACGGGATCCCCTTGGAATGCATAATTTTATTTAGACTATTATTGTTTCGCATAATTGATTTGGCATAATTAATTTGGCATAATTAATTTTGGCATAACAGTACTTTCGCATAATAATACTTTGGCCTAATAGTTTTTTGGCATACTACGCTAATAGCATAATTTCATTTGGACTAATTTGTATTGGCCGAATATACATTACGCATACTATTGTTTGGGCTAATAATTATTTGGTATAAATGTCTTTATGCATAATTTAAAAACTCAGTTTCGTTGTTACCATACATTTACTATTATTAGGTTAGGTTAGGTTAGTATGAAATCCAGGCGCGAAGCGCCTAAACATCGCGGAATAGTTCGCGGACCATCATCGACATCGATTTAGTTCCTAAATAATACATAAGTATGCATACCATTGGTATTAATAGCAATAATTACTACGAGCCATTGGCACAAAACTTTACTATTTTTTGGCATAATACTGTTATGCATATTGATATGATGCCATTTGATTATTATGCCTATTTATGCTTATGCTTATAGACATTAGTCTTGATGACAATTATGCTTTCTGTGTTTATGCTTTTTAATGTTATGCGTTAAAAAATATGCGTAATGATGATTATGCAAAAAACAATTTCGGCGAAAAGTGTTATGCGAAACAATATTAGTCAAAAAAACTTTATGCCTTCCAATAGAGAACCAACTTAAACACGTGGCCAGAAATAGGGATGACTACGGGGTTAAAAAGTGAAAGTCTAATAAGTCCTTTAGTTACATTATGGAAAAATATGAGACACATATTTTTTCTTTTATCAAATAACTAAACATCGACAAAGTTATAGATCATCAAACTTCCGGATTTTTACCAAGGCCCCACGCCTTGGTAAAAATTGTAATGCAAAAAAGTGCAAAATTTTATGAAGTTGCTGTAAACCAAGAAACCGACTTTCAATTAAGGCAACTGCAAAATTTATTTAGTTTTCTTTATTTTTCACAACAATTTCTTTGGTGGGCCAGTAATCAATTGATTTGCCCGTATGTCATATGTTATGTTCAGGTTCGTTCATAATGTCGTTCTTGGAATATCCCATGATATTTACTGTTAACATATTTGTATTTTCAGGCCTACAATACTAATAAGGATGAAGCAGGGGATTTGAAAGCCGCTAGGAAGCTTCTTAAAACGTAAGTTTTTATCGCATCTACTACGTGTCATTTGCTGAAGTCTTAGTTAGACAGTGACAGGTCTATCTGGCGAGCAACTTTATACGCGCCCTGCCGCTGATTAAAATTGTAACAATTCATTTCTGACTTAAATGGCAAAAAATATCACTAGCAATTTACCAGTGCCGTAACTAACCTTTTGTGCTCCCAGTGCGAGCTTTCATAACTGCGCCCTTGAAGATACTGGTCTGGTCTTTTCAGCACCCTCCATTATCTTGGCCCTGTGCTTGGACACCGATGGCACCGCCCTATACTTCATTCACGCAAACAAGTTAATATAGCGCTCTCTCTGCCACGTAATCCCATACAAATGACAAGCTTTTAGGCTTTTTCAAGCTTAATATTTTATATTCGTCATAATAAATAGCAAAAATGATGTTAAATAGTCTTCTCATTCAAAGTGTTTTTTTATTTATTTTTGCACGACCCCTAAGTGACACATTATCTAACTTTATTCATTGGTGGAAGTCCATTAAAAAAAATTAAACACTTAAAATTGTAAGAAAATTTTATTATGAAGTTACAATCAAAAGTTTTTTTGATAAAATAAAGGTAAAACTCTGCATTTTTGCATTTTTTGTTTTCAACATTAACTTGTTTGCGTAAAAGAACCATAGTTATGTTATGGCACTGAAATTTACTAAACGCAATGTTTTTTTTTTCAGCCATAAACAGAAGATAAAGAAGCTAAGCGAGTTGGGTATAAACTGCGACTTTTTTAAGCCTGTGGACGTGCCCGAGGCTCTAAGCGAAGCGCAGAGTCAGGAAGAAAAGAAACCAGCTGTCAAAGCTGAAGGGACAAAGAAGGACAAAGCTGGGGACAAGGCAGAGCCTGTAAGTCAAGAGATACATTTATGTTTCTCAAAACGTAAAAATTTAAAGTGGTAAACTTAAATCTGATCTGCACTTTATAATAGTTATGTGGGTCGATCAACTATTTTATGTCCCTGGTTGCCATGGTTTGTAATGTTCATATGACGTATGTTATGTCCAAGCGACAAATGTAATGTATAAAAATAAAAAAAATATTTAATTGTTGGTTGTTTATTGTTCAAGGGTACTTAAAGAAATGGGTATAATAAACCCTCAATGCTCTTCGGACGCCAGGCTATTTTTAGAGCCGAAACATAGCCAAAACTCAGATATTCGGTATCACATTAGACTTTTGTTAAACAAGGCGGGAACTCAGCTAATAAAACTACCAAGGCCTCACCTTATGGGAGAGTCCCCGAGCTGCTGATTATGTCTTGAATGATGTTTATCCGGACTAATATTAGTTGGTGCTAAAAAAAACTAAATTTACAATTTTGTCATATACTTTACGGTTAATTTAAGCGGGTTTACAAATTCAATATCTAATATGAACTAGCCAAACACGACACTTATTGTCTAGAAAACACTTTTCGACATTTTTCTTTTCGATTTTGTTGCATCTATGAAGGTTCGATACCGACCAGTTAAATTCTTCAGGGGTAAATTCCTCAACGATCCGCCATTACACGGCGGGGGTACGTCGACAGACGCCGATAATTAAATGGGTAAAATCCATGATGTGGATATGGCCAACATCTAATCCGACCAATCCATGTTAAAATGGAAGTTATAAAGATATAAAAAAAAAACGCCTCTTGGCTAAAACAAAAGAAACCAAGGGTTAATTTTACAATTAAATCTCAACGAAAACCACAAGGTCAAAATGAAAAAGTGAAATTGTGCAAAAACTCACCGTTTTTGTTAAAATAACTTCATAATTAGATTATTTACGTAGCTTGCTACGTTTATTTTATAAATTAAGCCATCCGGCTTTGAAAATAACGCGGATTTCCAAAGATTAGAAACTCAATCCATCTTGTCGAAATTGTGGTTAAGTGGGAAGTGCCAGAAAACCCTTCTTGTTTTTAAAAGAATATCACCAAAAACTAAAGGCAAGCGAAATGAGAAACATTCAGCCTAAAAATTTATGTTCCATATTGAGGGTAAGATTCAGCCGAGAACCTACCTTCAATCTACTTTTTTTTATTTGTAAAGAGTTTGACAGATCAGATATTATAAACTAAGTTTGCCTTGTAGTGTTGGTAGTACAACACTACAGGTTACGTCTCCTGACTAACCGAGTAAAATTGTGATTTTCTAGAATATAATCCGCTATAAGTTACGATTTTTTTTTACAGTTGTACGCATTTCTTTATGGCGCATCTCCTGAGCATATAACGGGACCTAAATTACAACCTTTTTCTAAGCAACTCTATCACAGTTGTCCCCTGACTTACGGGACAGAATAACAACACAAAATAGTTGATTGGCCCATGTATGTCATTGTTGCATAATGAAGGGCATTACTATACTATACGAATCACAATACCCTAATATGTACAGTTGTATATATGTCGAAGATGAAGAGAGGTGACGGAGATGATGTGGTGTGTATCGATGTCGAGCAGGGCAGGAAGCCGATCCTTCGTTAACCATTACACTCATCCATGACTTAGTTGAAATGAAAAGTCAATTTACTACACTCACGTTTCTAATCAAACTAATTTAAAGAGAATACAATAATCACAAGCAATAGAAATTAGATCGGACTACAAGACGCAAACAGAACGTGGTGAATTTGGAATAAGAGGCACAACCCCACTGTTCCGAATTCCAATCAGAAGTTCCTCCTCGACCGTTACCCGTACCGCTTTTTAAAGTGAAAAGCCGGTAGTTGGTATTGCCAACACTACGTGTTGGTTTTCCTCAACAATACCTGTGTTGCCAACCTCATTCCGAAAACATCCAAATCTGTTCGAAACTGAACAGATTTGGATGGTAATTCTCGGTCTTTGTTATCAACAATGTCTCGACCTCACCCAAGCTATGTAACTGCTTGGCGTTGCTAGTTATATTGAAAGTAACTAGCTGGCGTATCAACTCGCAATAACAACTAACACTGACAAGTACAGTCGTAAACCGATAGATGGCGCTACAACTCCAATAGTGTGTAGAAAATCACGTAGACTCAACACCGAATGCGTAGTTCAAACTTCAGCCGCGAGATGACGTGACTGGATATGCGATATTATGTATATGTATAACTTTATCCCCGTGTGGGGCCGGGTTAGAATAGCATTTCCCCCTTTCTTCCCGTGGGTGTCGTAAGAGTCGACTCTGGGAAAGGGTTAGTGTTTTGTAGGCGATGGGCTAGGAACCTGTCACTGCAATATCACGTTTAACCATCAGGTTTCCCTGAAATTACTAAACGTGGCACTGGTTTTTTTTTCTTATGAATTTTGTATTGTTGATGTAAAACTTGTCTTTGTGTCGAACTTACAGAAAAACAAAGTTGAGCCTGCAACCAAAAAAGCCAAAACCGAAGTCAAAAGCAAGAAAGAGAAGAAAATACAGGAAACTGAAAATGTGAAGCAGAAAGATAAACAGAAAAAGATGACAGATGCCGGTGTGAAACTTCCAGAGAATTTCATTCAGTTACAACAAGATTCTGGTGATGACAGTGACAGTTCTGTAGGTTTTGACTCTGATGAGTATGAGAAGATGTTGCAGGATGACTCGGAGGGCTCTTCTGGTGATGAGAATGAAGATGACGATGGAGATGAAGATGGTGATGAAGATGATGAAAGCAGGTATGATAAATACATACATACACCACGTCTGTATTCAAAACTATGTATTTCACGTTTCATAGACGCTTAGCGTAATTTTAGACTTAAACATAGATGAAAGAGTTATGATGGTAACAAGTTGCTAGTGTCGCCTAAAGCATACCTACCTAAACTCGACACTACACTAGTATGATAAAATACTTACTGAGTTAAGTTGTTGAGCAAGTCTAGGTAATAATAATAACCAAGTGTTTTAAAAAACAGAAAATTTCAAGGAGGGATATGAAGTGTCAATCAGATTCTATACTCTGTCGGTTTAGGTAGTCTAACTAAAAGTAGACAAACTTTATGTCAGATTTGACAGGTTAAGAACGTTTTTTTTACTACCCAACTTTTTTCGGATGTTTAAATAGTTTAGCAAAAGGAATCTTCGTAATATTTATTGATCTGATGAACGTTAGGCTCAATTCACACCAGAAGAGCAGCGCAGCGCGGCGTAGCGCAGCGACCCGCTCCGTGGAGAATGCGCGAGGATTCCTGCGACTGCTCGAGAAGCCGCTGGAATGCGTAGGAAGTCGCTGGAATTTACATAATTATTGACATATTGACATATGTATTGACAGCGGCCGTCGCGACTACTCGAGCATCCTCGGGCATTCCCGCGACAGCTCGCGCAGTCGCACGGCTTTGTTTATGGAATGCGCTGGAATTCCCGCGGATCCGCGGGCATCCGCGCGCATCGTTAGAGTTTCTCATGCGATAATAAGTCTTATTGTAATGAAAATAAAGTTGAAATTCTCATGACACTGAAACTGCGCTCCGCTACGCCGCGCTGCGCTGCTCTTCTGGTGTGAATTGAGCCTAACTGTTCTAATTCCGATTATTTCTGGTATTAGGTAAATTTAGTCACCAACAAAATATTTTGTATTGTTTCTTTTCTTTGCTAAACTTTTTGAATATCCGAAAAAAGTTGGGTAGTAAAAAAAAGTCCTTAACCTGTCAAATCTGACATACAGTTTGTTTACTTTTACTTAGTTAAGTACCATCGAACCAATTGATTACTGACCCACCATAGAACCTATTCACAGTGCACGTCATAGTGACATTGCATAGATTGACAAAGGAAATGTTTATGACGTTAATTGTGACAATGTTCTACGGTGGGTCAGGAATCAGTTGGTTCGATAGTACCTAAACCGACAGAGTATAAGAACTTACGGTAGAACCAATTGATTCCTGTCTCACCACAGAATATTGTTACGATGAATGTAATAGATTTCCTTTGTTGAGCAATGCGTAGTCACAATGCCGTTCACTTTATAGAGCAAATTATTGATAATCTATTTTTTTATAGCGAAGAAGAACTACCACAGCTAGTACCGATTAAGTGGAAGAAAGGCAAGAACCAGGCAGTAGCGCCGCCTCCGCCCAAGAACCAAAAGCATCAGAAGAAACCTCAACAACAGCCGGCGAAGCCACAGAATCAGCCGAAGAAAAGCCAAGCTGAAAGCAAAATTGTAAAACAGCAGAATCAAGTCGCCAAAGCTCAGCCTAAAAGTCAAGAAGCAAAACAGAAGAATCAGAAGTCGAATAACACGCAGCCGGCTCAAGGAGTGAAAAGGAAAAATCAACGTGAGTTGCTCCTTTGCGAAATTTTACTTTTTTACTTGAAGAAAAACGTTAGGATTTCTCGTCTACATTATTGAGACGCCATACACCATAGCAGGTTCAAAATTAGTTTACCATAAGCCGCTGTTTATTTACGAATAAACCTATTTTTCATATGAAAAAGTTATTCCAAGATTTTATTACATAATATTCTTGTTTGGTTGTATCAACCATTGATACAAGGGACAGGTTATTTGTTACGTTTAAAAATGATGTCTTGTTCTTATTTTCAGAAAATGACGTGTCACCTAAGAAGCCGAAGTTTGAGAAAAAAGACAATAAGCAAAGGAAACAGTTTAAAAAGAAAAATAAAGCTAATTAAGAAGTATTTGTTTTAAAAATTAGTTTTATTTTAGCTTCTTAAGTCTAAAAATAAAAGTCTTACTTGACAGGTACATTTCGCTTTATTATTACAGTACTTGACAAAATTAAGTCGAATTCACATTTAGATTAGAAAATATATTTTTATTGCAATAAAACTAACTCCACCTTTACACAAATAAGTAACGCCTACTTGCATCTATGTATTAGTGTTGGATGACTTGACAACATAGGGTCAGTTCACACCGCGACGAGACGCGACGCGGCGCTGCACGACGACGCATGTGGTTTCGCGCTGCGCAGCGAGACGCAGCTCGACGACCTGAATTCTCACAGTGAAATGTGAACCTTATCGCGTAGCGCATAAGGTATATTTTGAGTTGGCAGCGCTACGTGCCCAGCACCGCTCCCGCACACCGCGCGGGTGGCGGCGTAGCGCTGCACCGCGCTACGCCTCGAGGCGCCGCGCTGCACAGCGCTACGCCTCGAGACGGCGCGCGGCGGGTATAAGGTTCACATTTCATTGTGAGAATTCAGGTCGTCGAGCTGCGCTACGCGTAACCACGTGCATCGTCGTGCAGCGCTGCGTCGCGTCTCGTCGCGGTGTGAATTGACCCATAGGCAACGAATTTGCCACTGGAACCTTTACACAGTGACATTTACTATGGTAGGTATTTTTTTTGCGAAAAGGTCTAAAATGTTCTGACATTGTCCTTTGGAAAAATATTTTTATACAGAAAGAAGACAATGGAAAAGTGAGGCTATACCGTTAACTCCAGGTTCTAACTGCCTATCGCCTAAAGTCTATCTCAACTTATTCCCTAATGGGTTCGTTACACGTACCGAGTAGAGTGGCGAGAGAGTGTTCTCGGCCGAGTACTCGGTTCGTGTGTACTATTGTTTTCATAATGAATAAATGTTGTTTTCATAGAACACACGAACCGAGTACTCGGCCGAGAACACTCTCTCGCCACTCTACTCGGTACGTGTGATCAAGGCATAAGTCGCCACTCGCAGTATCCACGGAAGAAACGGAGCGGTGTAATTCTAAACCCAACAAGTAAACATTAATACATTTTACTTACTTGTGTAATAGCGGGTTAAATTGATCAAAACTAGAGATGCGCCGAGTAACACTTTTGCCGAGTAACGAGTACCGAGTTTTACTCGGTTCAATTTTTTTTCAACCGAGTACTCGGCCGAGTAACTCGGTTCAATCAAATTTGTATTTCGCGCGCGTAAACAAGTACAAACAGGTTTGCGCCGGTCAAGACGTCGGCTCGCGTTGATACACCCCTCACCCCGCCATAGCCAAGCAGTATTGAAATAGGTACTATGAAACTGGTGCCATAAAAAAATAAATGACCAAATTTACCCTGGGAATTGGGTAGATGACTAAAAAAACTATTTAGCCCGTCAGATAGATCACCAAAAAATACTGTAGGTACACATATTTTTTCTTTTATTTGACACACGAAAAATGAAAATATAGAGCCTAAAAGTTTCGCGTGATGTCACGTTTCAGTACAAATTTTACTCAAGTGTGACGTCACGAGCCCCCGCTCAGGAAGTTTGATGATCTGTACCTTTGTCGATTTGATAAACTAAAAAATATGTGTCTCATACTATTTTAATACTGCTTCCAATACATTATTTCGCAACGCCGTACAAAAAAGATGCCAATATTGACAAGAGGAAATAATCGACGATTGTACTTTTGAATTCTCACCTGCATTCAGTTGGACAGCTTACAATTGCCGTCATAGTGCTGAATCTTATTATTTTATGCCATTATATTGTTCTAGCTAGGCCTCTTGGTGGTTCAGTTGACCCATATTTTTTCAACATGGGCCAGTAGTCTAATACTCGTTACTCGTTATCAAAATAACCGAGTACCGAGTCGAGTACGAGTATTAAAAAACCCGCCGAGTACGCCGAGTACCGAGTATCAAACGAGTACTCGGCCCATCTCTAATCAAAACTTATAATTACGACTTAATAATTTAAAAATTGACATTAGTTATTGGGTGGGGATCACAAGGTATTCTACAGTAAATGTAGATAGAGAATCCATAAAGACTCACTACTCTTCTTACCTAATAATATTGTAGTGTGCATCCATTCATCGGCTCTCATCAATATCTCTGAATTGGTAAAGTGCACAATTTTTGTTTAAACTATTGTTTGATATGGAATTAATTTATTTTGTTGTTTGAATAATTATACAACTATACAGGGAGCAGCCTAACTCTGAAGTCTCTTAGGACATACTGAACAACTTTATACTCTACTTACTACTGATAATCTTAAAAATAAAACGCAATTTTAATGACACACTTAATAAAAAGTTAGTTATTTTGTCAAAGCCGATTTGCCGTTGTTGAGAATGAGAGCCTACATGAAGCAAACAAGTAGTATCTTGATCTTACTGTGTACACAGTACACAATAATACAGTTTCAAACTGTCGTCTTAATATAAAAGTAACACCGTATTTTACTTAAAACTGAATGACACCCAACACCCGCACGGCACAAGTATCTAAATATGCCTATTGCGGTCTACACTCATGAATCATGAACAATTCAAAATCGTTAAATCCCAAAATCATACGATTTCCTAAAAAGTGGACTCCTTTTTTGGGTCATGGCCTCTATCGAGACATCGCATCGTCAGGCAAACCAGTACGTCTAGTATGTTCATTTCGATTGTGCAGTCGTTAACGAATTCGTTTGCGAGTTATCGCAAAATTGTATGGAAAGCGAGACAGCGCCGCCAGCGGAACGTTTGCACAACTGCCACGGTCGACAAGTCTCCATACATTCTGCGACAACTCGCAAACGAATTTGTTAACGACTGCACCATCGAAATGAACATACTAGACGTACTGAGTGCTCAGTGTAATCAAACTGAGACAGCGCTTCCAAACGGCACATTTGCACAACTGCAGCGATCGACACAGTTTCCTTTCCATACATTCTTATTCGCAAACGAGATTGCTATCGTATCATGACCGTTTTGATTACATGGAGCATTCTGAATTGATGTAGTTAGCGTAAGTCCATACAATTCATAGAAAGATTAGTAACCGCTTGATGCGGTGCGGGTGCTGGGTTACGGATGAACTGCTAACTTTATGGCCCAGTTTCATTGGTCGAAAGGACCCGCATGCAGGATGCGGTAAGTTTTCAAAACGCGTGACATAGGGACCGTAATCGATTAACCGTTTTCACTGGTCGATGAGGTCCGCAAGCGGGATGCGGTTGACAAACTGCGTTATTAGAACCTTGTACTATGTACGCACTTATTTTATTTTCTTGAAATTAGCACACTCAAAAAAAGCCGGGTAAAAAAATTATGACCAATATTTTATATTAATGTTCTTATTGCTGTAAAATTAGATTTTGTGTATTTTTTTTGCCCGTAAAAATAGTACAGGCTTTCTATAACATGCTGTATAATATTAACTATCTGCGGGGAATTGTTATCAACTAAATATGAAATTGAGCCATTAGAGTTAAGCTCAATTTCACGTACGGCTGGTCTCTGTCAATCTATTTACGATTTGGCCCTTCTAGTGATTGAAAGCCATTAAATAATTTTTATACATTATCTGTCCTTACCCTATTCAATCATTTTCTACGCTAAATCGCGAATAGATAGATATTTGGACCAGCCGTAAGTGAGTACACATAATTGCGAAAATTATTCAAACAATTAGTTATTATAATTTGTGTTATTATGAATAGGTATCTAAAATATTAATATATAGATATTACTTATGCAAAAATTAACAACATGAACTTTTTACTCTACTATAATATAAATCAGGACAAGTAGGTATGTACTTTGTAAGTTGTAAATTACTGTAATTTTCATATCTTGAATTAAATACAGAACTATTAAAAAAATGTGCATACCTACCAAACTAATAATGTGAAGAATTTGAATAAACTTTATTTAATTAAGAGCTTAAAAATATCTGATAAAACTTTGGCTCCCATCAAAGTACAACCAATAATTGAGTCGAACCATCTCAATTTCATTCCTTTCATCCTACAACTACCTCAAAGAATGGAATAGTATATCCAATCCACAAACCTATTCCGCATCATCAGCTAACCGTACTATCACTGGCCTCTCATCATCTTCATCCGCATCCAACCCAGTGAAATCCCACTGAAGTTTCTCCGTTAGATTCTCCTTGAATCTTTCAATCATAGTCAACAATCTCCCATCAACCTTGCTCATGTAAGCTGTCTTAAAAAACTCCCTTAACTTCTTATAGACCAGGTTTTTGTTCATGACAATATCCGCAAGGAAATCCTCTGGCATTTCTTCTATCTGTATCTCAATAGTTCTTATGAAGTGGAAGAATACGCTTCTGTATTTGTGTATAGCGTCGTCGCAGGAACAGAGGAGAATGACCAGACTTTTCCAGTGCTCAAAGCATTCCAAGGAGTGGCCGATAAGGAAGCAGAGGTACGCTAGCTGTAGCTCACCGATTATGTGCAAAGGTCTGGAAGTAAAAGTTGATCCTAAATGATACAATGAACTTTGAAACGGTAAAGAATTTGGTGTATTTGCCATGGCTTATAGCTTAGGTGTCCTTACTTAGAGTAGTAATTAAGGACTAGGTATTCTTGAGGTCTTACACTACCTGTATATCAAAGTATGTTAAGAAAAAGGCACTATTGAAGTGTTAAAAGCTAATAAAGGGACTTTGCTTAGAATTCACTTAGCACTATCCTTTCTTTTGAGGGTAAGAAATAGTCTATGTCGATTATCAGAACTCCACCTATTTCTATACTTTGTTGTAATCAGTTCAGCAGTTGGAAGTATTTCTATGTTCCTCAAAGTAAACGACGTAAGTTATAAAACTCCTATGAAGATGCGACTTTGCTATCAGCAGGGCAGTTTTTCGGCTCATCAGATAAGTGCAACAGTGGTAACCTCTCCAACAAATTAAGGACAAAATAATTTAGGAATAAGCTTACTCGTCGTGTTGGGCAATCATCAGCTCCAGAGAATATGACTGGTCCAAATAATGTTTGGTGATTTCTTCAGGTGTTGACCCGGGTGGGTATTTGTCTTGAGGTATCTCCGTAAACCTCATTGATGCGCCTGGAATCACAGATAAGTTTACGTTACGGTTAGCTTAGTTTCTTCTCGTAATTCATAGAAAATTGGTATCTGCATGAGTTGTATGTATTGTTACCAGCTCTACTATCTGACAGCAAAAGTGCATAAACTATTACTGGGGTAGTAGGATGTATTATTCATCATTAGATCATTACTTATCTTAGCATTTGGAACTCTAAATTACTAATCATATACATATTATGAGATGCTACAATACAATTTAGTGCTAACTCGTAAAACATATAGACATCGCAAAATATTAGAACCGATTCATACCTGGCACTGGTTTCAAATTCGGTAGCATTGCATTTTCCTTCTGTTCTCTAGTGACCCTTTTAGCTCTCTTAGCATCAGACTGACCCGGTGTCTCATCAGAACTCTCATCATCCTTGGAATTTGTCTCCGACTCATCCTGACTTTCCATGGACTCTGATTTGACACCTCTAGGTCTGTCTTCATCAGTCATTGAGAGGAGTTCCACTGATGCTCGGATGATTCCCTTTTCAGGTGACAATTTTGCAGCAAGCTCAGCTGTGAATTTACAGACATACATAATAGCCATAAACGTCATGCCTGTACTCCCTGCCTGGTAAGGTTAGCAGAGCATTATGAAGTGTGAAATAGTCAAAGCCATGACTAATCTAGTTTTCATAGTAAATTCTATAGTCCTACAAAGTACAGGTAAGCTAACTAATGTAATCTTAGTTCCAGCTGGTAAGTTTGGAGTGATAGCATTACTTGAATTGACATTAGTATTTATTAATACAATTATTAATACATTTGTGATTGAACATTGTAAAAAATAGAGAAGAAAACAACTTAGAAAGCTGTTCTCAGTTTCTTAAAAAATTAGAGCATATTCTGTAAAATTACAGTTATCGAAAGTATGGCTGAAACGAAGTTTTATCTAAGTTTAAGCTTTATTTACCTGTAATCTGTGATGTCAGCAGCTTCCATTTCTGCCATATCTCGTAAGGGTATGGAGCCAAGTGCCGATCTAAATTAAACAAGTTGTCTTTAAGCCTCTGTATGCTCTCTTCGCTTATTTCCTCTGTACTTATATCTTCTGTCTTCTTGTCCCACATCTTCACAAGAAACTCTTTCTTGTGAAAATAGTGCATGAAACCAGACCTGCAATAAATAATGCCAGTGATATTAAGGCATATTATAAGAAAAAAAGAGATAACAAAACAGAGGCAAAGTATGTTTCTGGGAAAACTTTGTACAGAGTTGTAAGAACTGGATGAAGAATGGAGAAGACTAGAAGACGCCTTTATTGCAGAGAAACTAACTTTCAAAATGAGAGCACAAATTACGTAAACAAATAAAATTAAACAACTATGTAGAATCTGTTTAAAAGGCAATATGGAAATAAGTCTCTGTGTGGTGTTGGATTAGAATAACATCTCTCCTTTTCTTCCTTGCAAGTATGCTTTGGGCAACAGACTCGCAACCTGTCACTACCATGCCTCTTTCATCTGTTACCTGAAATTGTGCTGGAAGTGGCTGCGAAGCATGGGTGATTTTGTCTATTCTTTTAGGTACTTAAAAAAAGGTAAACAAACCCGACAAAGTTAAAAATCACGTAAGGTATGTGTTGCTACATTAAATATGACACTTTCTATTTTAGTCGCATTACACTCACCTTGTAATGCGACGAAAATAGAAAGTGTTGAATTTAATGTAGCAACACATACCTAATGTGATTTTTTACTTAGTCGGGTTGGCTTTGATTGTTTACCTTTTTTTAAATACCTAAAAGAATAGACCATAAGTAATGCCTACGCCATTTAGGAACATAGGCATGATTGTATGTAAGTAAAGAAGACTATAGAATTTTGCAATTATAAACCCAGCCCTCGGATTTGGCTTTTAACTTTATGTCAATGAATGCAAGAAACAATGGAAAACTTCTAGGCTTTATATTCATTCAATTCTCTAGAGGTCTGACAGTACATTGCGTTAAGGATACAAACCTGCTTCATGGTGTGCCAGCCCGTGTGTGCAGCCATTGGTTCAGCTAAGTATATGTATTGCTTAAGCTTTGATATGCCGAAACAAAAGTTACTGCATTTAATTTGAATTTATTCTAGACTGGACAGTAGGTAAAGGCCACAAAGATTCCAATAAAAAAAAAATCTAAAACATTTTGAATGTTTCGGGAAAATGGGAAAGGGCATATAAAAAAAAGAAAGATTAAAGAATGTGCAGTCCATTCAATTGCCCAATATTGTGCAACATTTCCCTTCAATGAGATTGCAATTTACAGGATAACACTCATAAAAAGCCCCATTCAAGTAGACCAAAACAAAACTGTCATACAGCCAAAAAATGGTTCCAGATGTAGAAAGACCAGTTCACTGACCTTGGGCAAACGTCGCCGGTACCCTTGCTGACTGCTGAATAGTGTACATAATGCAAACCCGGAGGAATCATCTTGATACCCCGGAAATCTTCATCCGTGCTCCAACATTGCATGTCAATGCCAAACTGCGTTTCCTGGGGCACTCCAAGGAACACGAAGGTCCCTCCTTCCACGAGCAGCTTCTTTGCGGTCTCTTGGTCCATTTTGCAATGAAAGGTTTGCCGCGAGTCAATAAAGTTAGTTAAAAATACAACAGATCAATATGTTTACATTTAAGAAGAGAAATGTCAGAGGTGCTAGGGTAGGGTTGGCTGTCAGTGGTTGTATTGTACCGGTACCGGTTATTTGCGGTACTTACCAAGAAGGGAATGGTACGGACTTTCATAAAATTTAATGTTAAAATAATAATAAAGACTACATTGTAATTGAATAAACTAGTCGTTTTAGCCATCACATTCTTTTTCTTCGTTTACATAATTATAGGTACCCGTGTTGTGCCGGGTTAGAATAGCACCTCCCCCTTTCTTCCCGTGGTTGTCGTAAGAGTCGACTCTGGGAAAGGGGTTAGTGCATTGTGGGCGATGGGCTAGCAACCTGTTACTGCAATATCACGTT
>BHDV01002132.1:60615-86515 GCA_005406045.1 Adoxophyes honmai | reverse complement strand
TAATTAAAAAATACCGTGATTAAGTCCCGCGTAAACATAAATAAGCTTGGATAATATCGTGAAAGGCGTTATAGCAAGCAGAAAATAAAATTGATATCGGAGTCTTTTGTCTAAAGTGAACGTTCTAAACGTCTATTTTCGACATGGACTCACATTATTATTAGAAATTCATCAAGGCCGCTTATTTACGTTATGTTGACGTTCGTAAATTTCTGCTTCCCGCGCTAAAGTGTAAAGCAGGCTTTGGCTAACTCACTGGGTATCCGAAAGGTCAGAGGATGTTCAACTATCGAGCTTAACTTTTTTTAATGGCGTCTCAACCCTTCCATTATCGTTCCGCACGACTGCGGGACAATAATATGAGGCCACACAATGTGCTATTTTCTACCTGACAGAGTAATGACTGCTCACCAACCTTACTTTCTGTAAAGGTATGATCGCGTAGTTTAGGTAAGAGACAATTAAAGAGAGGTTTTGTGCTCTAGCTTTTACGATTAACTTAGGTCACTTGATGCATTTTGTTTTGCCTGGTCATTACTTAATACTTAATAGATTACCTGTTTTGATGTTCTTTCAACGTAAACCGATCGGACAGCAGCTTTTTGTTATAATATGACTGTGTAAAACAGCACTTACACAGAGTCCTTCGCAGCATGCTGCTTTTGGCGACCGCAAAAGTGTAAGGAATGCGGTAGTGACGGCGGTCCGCGGACAGTCAAGTGCTTCTTACTCCTTGCCTGCGTTCAGCGCCGGTAGACTCGAAGATGACACGTAAAAGTGGTCTTTGAAGCTTATTTGCATAAATTAAGTTTTGAATTTTGAATTATGCCCTGTTAAATAAAATTAATAGAATTTACTACATAAAAATAAAAGAGTAGGCTTTTATGTCGTTTTAGTAAAAATCGGCTTATTCTTATAAATCTTAGTCTTATAATCTGTTTGGTGGCAATTTTTTTTTAATCCATTTTAACTTGACCAAATAATTTATGCAGTCAGGCGTTTATACAGAATACGTAACTTCAGTGTCTGCTTTCAAAACCGTATACCAGGGCATAAAGTTAGTTCTTCTCGCTATTCAGCAGCCGAAGGTCGAGCGATGAATGCACACTCCACCATCAATAGGTTCTCAGTTCCGGGATATTGGATGTGGCACCGTGAAAGTCTTAATTAGAAATTATATTATTGCGAGTATCTGGCGTTTAAGTCAAGGTAACTTATGCAATGCATTTCCTTATTTACTTCAAATTATTATATTACCGATTATCGCATACCCAAAGTAGATATTTAATATACTTATGTTAATCAGTTTGGTAGAAGTAACCTAAAAACCACCTTATTCCTTCATCGTCCCTCTGTTCTCCCCAAATATAACCCAACTAGCTTTCCGCCCGCGGCTTCGCCCGCGTGGAACTCGGTTATATTGCGGTATAAAGCACAACTATAAGAAAACTTCTCGTTTCAAACGACACACAGCTCCATCGATCTATCATCTATCGATCGGTCATCGATCGATATCGATCTATCATCGATCGGTATCGATCTATCAAGCAAACTATGTTGTTGTTTTCCCTCGGGAACATCAATTTTTCCGGGATAAAAAGTAGCCTATTATTTAATCCGGACTTTTATCTTTACGTCTGCAAAATTTCAAAGCAATTGGTTCAGTAGTTACGGCGTGAAAGCAGAACAAACAAACAAACAAACAAACTCACTTTCTGACTTATAATATTAGTAAGGACTACCTTCGCAATCCCTATTCACCTTATTTATTGTACTCAATGTTAAGTCTTAACTGTGAAAAAATCCGCTTTATTAAAGGACAATTTTGTAGCTGACGTCAAATCGTTTACTTTGCGTCGCAAACTATGAATAATATTTCACAGCAATGATATCAGCCGGCTTAGGTTGACAGGGCGCGAGTTGAGACGGGCGCGAGATATACTATACCTGTCACTGTCTTACTAGAGACGTCAGAAAGTGACAAGTAGTCTACCCCGCGACAGGACTCGCGCGTGTTGCTGTGCCAAGCCTGCAGAAGTGGCGACACATCTGATTAGCTGCTCTTTCGTATCGTCGGATAAGATCCTAACGCCTTCATGTGCTGCAACGCTCTTTTCTTAACGACCCACGAGTTCATCTTGCACAATAAAAGAATGTGATTAAACTTGTACATGACGAAAAGTTTTAACGAGATGGAAATTTTTAATTAGATATTTATATTAATGTTTGTATGAAAATGTTGGTAAAAAATGAGTTGTGTTTTTCGATCTCAGTTCAAAAAGTAAAACAAAGTCGCGGTCGCTGTCTGTCCGTCTGTATGTTTGCTTCAGTCTTTAAAACTACGCAACGGATTTTAATGCAGTTTCTTTTAATAGATAGAGTGATTCCAGAGGAAGGTTTATATGTATAATTTATGCGTAATATTGAAGAGAAACACCATTGCACCCTTGCGAAGCCGGGGCGGGTCGCTAGTACTTAATAAACTAAACTACTAACGCAATAAACTAAATATCAGATTATCCTAAAATAACACTAAGCCTGTAAATAAAATAAAAAAACTGATCGCCGTCACTTCGTAACTTTTTTTAGTAGGTACTCGTAATTTCCGATTGGAAATTTAAGATCACATCTAATAGAAAACAAATCATTAAATACATCAACTAAATCTATTCAATTTTAAAATCAAACTAGGAATACCCGTTACTTCCGACTGCTATTGTAAATGTTGAATTAGTTTAGTTGCCTGCTGCACATTTCACAAATAAAGTTACGAGGTTTTGATACTTTAGCTGACAATATGAAGTTTGACTGTTCATTTGTTTCCACTAGCTGCTACAAACTAACTCTCTAGTTAGCCGCGTCAGTTAGTACGAGAAAGGTCACTTGAAGACAACTTTTGTACTGAGATCGGACAAGATGTAACAATTTGGAGGGTCGTTCATTCTGTTCTATTTGAGCTTGTGAAACGGTAAGCTCCTGTAGCTTTTTTCTTACAAGGACTGCAAGAAGTAATGTTTAGAATGTAGCTGATTTGAAATTAGTTTTGTTCGTATTTCCAAATGTTATAAGTAGAGCACATGAAATGATACATAGATAAACCATGACTATTTCCAGTTTAGTGGGCACTTTTAACAATACAATACGTTTGTGACAATTCACCTAAAGCATATTTAAATCTATTTCCTTAGTCTCCTCTTACGTTATTTATGAAAAAAGCGAGAGCTGTGTCATTCTAAAGTCAATACCACAAGTCTTTAAGTTTAAGTTTTGCGTTTAATTGTACGTGTTTATTTTACGTGTGTAGTTTAGATAATAATTTCACTGTATCGCGCATAACGTGGAAAACGTACAAAAGAAATAATTGATTCAATGATTGTAAGGGTTCTTAACCATCCTAATGCGCGGCCGGTGAGGACATTTTTACTTATTTAATATGTAAGAAGGGTTCACCATCGCCATGTCTTGTATTTATATAAAATCTATGCAAAATTCTATAAATGAGATCCCTAGAAATCGCATGAGAGAGCCACATTAATACCTACAAATCCTCGTGAATAAATTTTATTTGGCACTTGGTTATCGCTCCCGTATTTAAAAGCACTCTTTCCAACGCCACACCTAACTTCAGGTGTAAACATCACATAATGCGGTATCACGTGCTGTGTTGAACCGCTGCGAATGACAATTTTAACGACCAGTTTGTGCTGAAAACCCACATGCGAGCTTTATAGCGGTGCCTAACGCGAGAGCGATGTCTAATGGGCCGGCTTTTACCATTGTTTCTGATATAATGTGCCATCGGAATGACCAACTGGCTGGCTCGGAGGCCGCGGCACTCGTTATAAACTCGTATAATAACTGCGAATGAAACGTTGGCTGTTTAAATGTTGTATAAGCTAATTTTAGGGAGACATTATGTCCGTAACATAACGGATAGACCGTGGTCGGGTTTAGTATAACACCTCTCCAATTCTTCACTGGATTTTGTAAAAGGCGACTAACGACATATAAGTTCAGAGGTATGCATTAGGCGACAGACTACCGTCCTGTCACTAAATATTGTACCTGTTAACATGAAACCTAGAAATATGCTAGAAATGGCTGCGAAGCTAGTCCTGGTTTTGATTATGTAACGATTCGTATGCTTCGTCTATCCCATTTGGGAAACAGGCGTGATGTATATATGTATGTATCGCAGACGCTCGCAATAAAACACATTAATTAGCAACTCTCAAGGAAAGAGGGATTAGTCGTAGCTTTATTGTCAAGTCGCTAACAAGTTTAATCTGCCTTCAGGATCCGACTCACGATATGAGCAAACATTTTCAAAGTTCGCCGCAATCATCCATAGTTCAAACTTAACGACTTAGGAATGTGTGAAACGAAGGCTCGACTGCGTTTATTAGCAGAATTACCGACACAGCCGCATCAATTGGGTCGTCGATTAATAACACAAGCTCTGCCGTTAATTTGTTCAATTATCACGCCTGAGTTTAATTAATAGCAGCGTTAAATCCTAATTGTATTTCAGCAGAAAGTGGACGAAAATAGGCTGTTGTGGGACCATTAAGTGGCCGAATTCTTTTTTGGTAATAAATGTTTTGTCATCGCGCATTGTTATGATAGGGGGTGTTCTAAGGGAGATGCGTGCACTCGGTGGGAAGTAAGTCGGCGTCGGCGAGTCGGTGTGCTTGTGTGTAAGGCCCAGCGCAGACGACAGACTATTTGTGCGATCGAGTCTGCGGCGCACAAAAAGTCTGCGTGGATTGTATGCATTGTGCGCCGGACTTTTTGCGCGTCGTGTGCGTTACTGCATATGATTCCATAGGTTCTATTTTCACAGACTAAAAGTCTGTCGCGGATAGTCTTTCGTCTGCGCAGGGCTTAAAACGTTATGGTCTCGTGCGCGCATAATGCGTGCAGGAAACTGTAACACATATATTATGTTCCATACCAGCATGTTGTTTGAGAATCGTAAATTACCCGTCAAATATTGCGGAGTCAGCGGTTTATGGTATCTGTCAATGTTTTCTCTTTTTCGTAGAGTGATTTATTTACTGTATGTAACATATAGATCTGCAGGATCTGCGAGAATTTAACTAGTACAATAGGTACTTAACTTAGTGAAACTATATAACATGGTACCTACTTAGATAATATTGTAAACTTAAAAACGTAATTCGAAACGCTTGAGATAAGTCACTCTTTACTGTACTCGCAGGTAAACCAATCTTTCATATGAGAAACGGCTAAGAACTTACTCAAATACTAAATTTTATTCTCGTTAAGTTGAACTATGTGCATTCGTACGCAGCAAGTATGTGAAAATACAGTAATATTTGAAAAGTATTAAATACTTATTCAATTCCAAAACCCCTTTCCAACTTTTCCAGCGAAATGCTAGTAAATAGTGAATTTGATTATTTTCTTGATTTATCACGTCCCGACTATTGGACGGGACTCGTTTACGGCTCAGAGCGGGTTCGGCCACTTTTTATAACAGGAAAATGGAAGATATCCCGGGGAAATGCTAGCGAGTTACAGCATGCGAACTAAGCTGGGGAAAAACTGATGAAAACTAAATCTTTATGATACATACCTATACATACAAACCTACACAGAATACAGTGAATCGCACTTTGGTTTTGTTTGATTCTTTGTTTGGTACCACCCTCCGTTTCTTCCGTGGATGTTGTAAGAGGAGACTTAGGAAATAGGATTAAGGTTATACTTTAGAGTCTACCAAAAAAGTACTAAAAGTGGCTACGAAACGTGAAATAGTCATGGATTGGTCTATGTACCGTCTTGTGTGCTCTGCCTACCCCATTT
Source organism: Adoxophyes honmai (assembly GCA_005406045.1). Lineage (NCBI taxonomy): Eukaryota > Metazoa > Arthropoda > Insecta > Lepidoptera > Tortricidae > Adoxophyes > Adoxophyes honmai. Next base: position 80,686 of record BHDV01002132.1, on the reverse strand, counting down.
GAGAATCCATGTGTAATGTATGTGTGTTTATGTATTTAGTTTACGCATAAAAAATCTACATACCACGATGGTGTGAGCCAATAACATCGTTTAGGATGATTAATAGTCAATTTTCTTTATAATAGCCGCGTGAATGGGTACGCAAATAGCCTCATTTTGAGTTAACAAAAATAGCTGAAAGGAACCTTTACATTCATCTGTTTACCTTTCAGGAAGAGTTGTCTATAAAATGCCACCTAAGTATAAACCTAACTGGTTAGAATGTACACCACTAGAACTCTTTAAAACTAAGTGTACACAAGTACATGATATGGGGTGGGCAGAGCACACCAAACGTAACGTAGACAAAACCATCGCAATTTTAAGTTTCGTATTTCCTTCAGCATAAGTATTTTACATTCAAAGTTAGATCAACGATATCTCCAAAGCTGTTTCTTCACAAATTTCGAATTTATCAATTGCTTCGGTCGTATACACGGGAGAAATAAAGAGGGTGTCATCTTCAACCCAATACCAGACGGAAAACTTATTAGAACTACGTGTTTACAATATATTTGAACTTGTATTTGAACGCGTCAACATGTGTGACCAGATTTTTAAGAATCCTTTAATTGATACACTTATCTGAGATTGTAATCGTTATCAGGTAATTTTACACGAGAAGCTTCGTCATTAGTTATATAATATCATATGACAACAACTGTTCTTCAACGAAAATAGTCGTAGCATATATTTTTACACCAACTCTTTGATTATTAGGATTAGCCGTACCTACTCAAAATAATAGATTCCTGTGTAGTGTCGGGTTCCAGAGTGGTGTCGGGTTAGAATAAAACCACTCCATTTCCTCCGTGAAAGTCGTAAGTAACAACGACAGGTTGCCAAACTATCACTGTTAAACTTTATTCCGTCTGTTTTTTAACTTTAAAGTATTATGCGAGAAGTGGCTGCATTTATGCTACATGGTTTTTTCTATGTCATGTTTCGTATATTTCGCCTACCCCATTTGGGAACACAGGCGTGATTGTACGTGTGTATGATGTAAAATAATAGATATGGAAAATACACCTTGGCTATACGTCGATTACTCTTACAATAGGTCAATAAAATTGATATGGTGCCGCCCGCTGGCAGATAAAGAGGCGCTCGTAAAGTGGTTATTGTAAGGCCTTTCGCAGCACGGATACTACGGACGAATATCCCCTTCCTTCCAGACGATATTGTTCTACTTAGGAAAATAGAAAAACACAGAACAATACATTCAGCGCTTCGTAATTAACAGACTTTCTTGTGTGGGTTTTTCTTTTGGAGGTTCTAAAAATGGCGGGAGCATTGAACAGTGCTGTGAGACTCTCTCATAATGAAATATACGAATGACTCTTTAATCGAGTCACTGTTCTGAGTCGCGCAAAAAAGCAGTAGCGTTGTCCTAGATGAAAGGCTACGGGCTAGCCCGGAACATGTCTAGCTCAACTCTAACATACACACACTGACACATAAAACAATAACATGAATAATACTCCAACCTTAATATTTCCCACTGGTAGGAACAGGCCAGTATGGGCCAGTATAGTTCCCACGCGGGCTCGATGCGGATTGAGAATTTCACACACATCATCAAATGACCTCTTCGCTGTGTTCACCGATGTAATAAATATCAGAATCGATTTCGCATGAATTCCGAGAAATTCAGAGATACGGGCCAGGGATTCAAACCAAACGCACTACCCTCTGCTTTGGTCACAGGTCAAACCGCTGGGTTACAACACCTTATTGTCGATAATGCTATGAAGGTATGCATTTAAAACATGGCTTTCCCTCTTGTCATTATGTATTTATTGTTATCAGCACAATCGTATTTATTTTTACAAGCCAACTCTCCTACATCATGAAGAACCTCAGAAATTCAAATTGACGCTACCGATCGATAAGGACTTAAATGATTTAAACAAGCGAAATTTAATTAAAACGATTCGCGTAAGAGAATAATGAAGTCGCAAACTTGGGCCTCTTAACTAACGCCCTGAATAAATAAAGAGTGAATTTTGTGTTTCGAGATGCTTAATTACCTTTGAGATGTTGCCAACTTACCCGCCCGCTGGCCGTGTTTACAGGACGCAACGGAAAACTTGCTGAATCGTAAGTTGGAATGAAATGGGCTCCCGGGTAAAGATTTGAGTTTAAATTAGTCGTTAATTAAAATTATATATAATACTATATACATACATACGAGGGGCACACCGAAATGATCGGGAATAAAAAAAACTATAAGCGAGGAAAACGTAAACTATAATTTATTGTTTTTCTAAATATTCTTCCTTGCAATTAATGCACTTTTGCATTCTTTCGAACCAGTCAATAACTAAGTAATTCCAGTCTGAAGATGATGCTGCCAAATGGCTGATTTGTAAGCTTCTACCGCTGCTTCTGGGTCTTCAAACCGCTGTCAACGCAATAAATCTTTTATTCTGGGTATTGTGAAAAAATCTTTAGGAATCAGGTCGGGGCTGCACGGAGGATGAGACATCAATTCGATGTTTTTTGGAAAAAAAAAATTTTTTTTTCGTCGAGCGGTCTGGGAGCTCGCATTATCACGATGTAAGATGAGTCGACGTGTCGGGCTCTCTTTACGGAGTGCAGCTATCATTTTTGATAAATAAATGGAACTGTACCAATCAACGGTAACTGCTCTACATTCCTGTAATAGATTTGTGGCAACATGTCCTTTTTTTTTAAACAAACGTAGCGACCATTTTTTTGAACTCTACGGGAACGCACAAGTTTCGTTGGCTTAACTTCGTCTTCAAGGACCCAAAATTGCCGATTGATGTTTTCTTTCTGGCTTATAAGAATAAATCTATGATTCGTCACCCAAGACGATATTATACATGGCTTTTGACTTTCCTCCGTCGAAACGTTTCTGAGCAGACCGGCACCAATAAACGTGAGCCCCCTTTTGGTCTTCTGGCAAATTTTGGGGTAGCCATCGGGAAATAAGTTTTCTCACATCCAACTCGCAATGCAAAATCATTTGAATTGCAGTCATTCTAATGCCTAAGAGTGCCCGGATCTGTTCGTATGCTACATGTCGGTCATCTTGTATTATTTTTTGGACAGCAGTGATGTTTTCAAGTGTTACCGCCGTTTTTGGTCGACCTGTAGAAGTGACGATGGCGATAGAAGCACGACCCCGTCGAAACTCCCAGCAGTACCAACGATATATGATCGTTTGACTAGGTACTTCCATATTATAAATCGAAATAAGCTCCTCGTGACATTTATCTAGAAATAACCCTCGGTAAAAATTGTAATAAATTATCCCATAGAAAATTTCACGCGAGAGCGCCATTTCGTTTACCGAGTTGTCAACTTTAAATAGCATTTAAAAAAAAACCGTTAACTTTTTTTAATTGTGTAAAAGCAGTTATGATTGTAAATGACCTGTACACACGCAATTAAAAATGTTTTATTGTAACTTATTAGGAAGTACTCGATTCCCGATCATTTCGGTGTGCCCCTCGTACATCACGCCTGTTTTCACAAAAATGGGCAGAGCACACGAAACGCCACATAGACAAAACCATGATTATGACTACTATGTAGGTATACATGCACTTTATCAGAATATTGTTTCATTTTTAGAGAGAAGTGCCGTGTCCAAATGTATGAGACAGTTGAAACACTCGAATAAATCTCCTAAATCCCTATTTCGTTCACTTCGATTGTCAAGGCTGAAGAGAAAACTAGTCAACAATTCTTGCAACACACAATTAAGTTGACAACCGTAATCCAGTCGAGATAGCCGCAGATACTCGTATCGTGTGCTGGACACACATGTCACCCACAGCTTATCGTTGGCAAATATCGTCGCCGATCAATATGCACCGAGACTGACTCATGGCCTGTGAAAAAACACACCCCGGCCCTATTACATTCGCTTGCCAGATTTTAATAACGCCATGAATCAAGCCCCGAATTAATTAAGTTTTTAAAAGAGATATTACTCCGTTTAATAGTTACAATTAAAGTCCAGCGTGATTAACAGTGCTGATGAAGCTTTAAGATTTAGAAAGATCGAAAGTTGTAAAAAAGGATGTTTGGGTCGCTTTTCTTCACCAACGAAAGGAGTTTTGCCTTGCATTTACTAGTTTGTGTATCTTTACTGAACCTGCTTGGTAATTATAGTCAAAGTGCCTCCTCTAACACTGGGAATGGACTACGCTTTAATGAGTCGTTTTGAGACTCAGTCCAGGGGAACGTCCCTTAGCTTCAGTTTTAAGAGCAAAATTATGCTTCAAGTCTCATTGTTCCTTTGCCATTCCACAAAAAAAAACATATAATACATACATAAAGATATCACGTCTGTTTTCTCAAATGGGATAGGCAGAGCACACGAAGTGTTACATAGACAAGCATATTTTTTTAGCCTGTCGCCTTTAATGTAGTACCTTAACCTATTTCCACAGTCGATCATACGACTTCCACGGCAGAAATGGAAAGACGTTATTTTAAACCTGACATCACACGGAAAATGTTCGTACAAAAAGAAATAGTTTTGTGGTGTGTATGGTACACCATACACTGCCCAATTAAGGGATATCTGTATGAACACCAAAACGTGACAGACCAAACCATAACTATTTCACACTTCACAGCCACTTCAAGCATAACTTTTAAATAACAGGTTTAAAAACAGATAGACAGAGTTTCTTGCGGCGCATTCTTCTTGGCAATGATGGTCTTTCCGAAGCGCTGGTAGACTCAAAAATGACGTGTAAAAGTGCTCTTAGGAAGGCTTCTAAGAGCACTTTTACACGTCATTTTTTAATAGGCATTTGCATAAATAAAGTTTAGAATTTTGATAGAAGAGTGACAACAGTGACAGATTGAAAGCATAAATAAACCTACTTCCTTAGTTGCCTCTTACGACATACAACGAACAAATGTAGAGATGTTATTCTATCCCGACACTACACAGGATAATCTGTACAGTTTTAACAATTCAGTCACTTTCAATTCAGTTTCTGAAAATCACTTAATTTGCAATTTGGTTGACGACAACTTCCAGTTAACATGGAAATTGAGGTGGACATGCAAATACGAGGCTTGCGCACAATACCACCATTACCGCGGGTTTGCACTGACCGTACCTACCTATACCCTTAAGAGGGCATAAACATTATTTACGAACGTAATATAAGATCAGGTGGGGGAAGAGAAACTCAGGGGCAGGGCAGGGGTAAGAGGCACCACAGACCATAACTCGTCGAGTTATGAGTGAGTATGGTCTGTAGTGCCCTCTTACCCCTGCGTTTCTCTTCCCCCACCTGACCTTAGTGGTTTTGGACCAATGTTTAAAAAATCGTGAAAAATAAAGTAACTTATTTAGCCACGAAAAAAATATGGTTAGACTAAACAAATTCTGTAAATTTACAATAAAATTATTTAATTTGTAATTACATTAAAATCAACGAGGAAAAAAATAAAGTAATGGTTCTATTTTGAAATTATGTAAAATGATATTTGAATAATAAAAACCAATAATTTGATTCATGTAACAACGTTATTTTCTAATAGACTGTATTGTCTATCAGATAATAACAAGTTTATATATCGTTTGTGGTAACTTTTAATGGAAATTTTTCAAGTGAAAGACAGCTCTGCCGCGTATTTTTGTAAAACCCTTCAACAAATTGGTTAAGTAAAAGAAATTTGTGTTGCTAATAAAATCATATTTACCGTGAATCCCAAGAAAAAGAGTTTATTTATATGTTACAGTAGTTTTTCTTTAAAAACTTAAGGATTTATAGCTTTGTAAAGCATTTGAAAAACATCAAAATCGCCGAATTGTGTTGGCACGCTCTTAACAACTCTATCGGTCAGTTGTAGAAGCAGAATTCTCCATACAAATTGTTAATGTCGCCGAAAGTTAGGTATGGCAAACGAAACATAAAAGTTGAATAAAAGCAGTAGAAATAACAGCGTTAAAAAGTATGGAAGGTGTGTCACTGAACCGCAGAATAAGGATAGTGTGATGAGGGAATGAGCTGGTGTGAAAGGAGATATAGTTACTAGGTAGGATAAATAAAATTATGCTTTGTTGGTTTGGTCATATAGTGAGGAAGAATGAAAGAAGATTTATTTAACAGGTTTATACGGGGAGTGTGGATTGGTGTGTTGGGAGGAAAAGACCTAAACGGATGTTTTGTGACCAAATCGATAGTCAGGTCATGAGTACCCGAAACTGACGGGCATGTATGAAAAGATTAATGAATTGGAGAAGCAAAAGAGGAAAGTCAGGATCTTAGCAAGTGGAACAAAGTGGTCTTTGCCTAGCCCTGTCGAAAACAAGCGTGCCGGTATATATGTATGTAGCGAGTACGGTCACTGTAAACTACTCATGGTAATGGTAGCCAGTGATTTCCATTGCCAATAATAACGTTTCAATTCGAGCGCGATGTGCGTGCTAATTGTGCCATTGTAATCTAGCACCATTAATTTGCTGCAACGTTAGACGGGCTACGGACAACATGGATAAATGAACGGATAGTTCAATAAAAGTGAAATACAAAAGTGGAAGCTTTTCCTCAATTCAAAACAACATAATGCGTCAGTTTTAATGTTTAACGAAGAGCGTAAAAGTGTAATGGCCACCGTTTTGTCGCCCGACGTACTCGTAATTTACGAAATATAAATCTGTATTCCACATCACACGCACTTTTATGGTAGGAAGCAGTTCAAATTACCACAATTCATGACATTTTTTGTTAGATTTTTTATCAATATAAAATGTCAGTTGATTGTTTCTTGTATTTACTTAGTACGAAACCCAAAATTACTTAGGTCCTAACAACACAAAATTTTGTGCGCACACACACAACACGTCTATTTTCTCAAATGGGATTAAGTAGAGCAAGCGAAACGCTACATAGACAAATCCTATCTATTTCACGTTTCGTAAACATGTCTAACATAATTTTAAGTTTTAAGTTCAGAGGTAGCCCGTTGTCTAAAATATATCTATCTTTACCTATATCCTTAGTCGCTTCCTTTGACACCCACGAAAGAATTGCAGAGGTGTTATCCTAAGCCCGACCGCACACGGCGGCTCTGTTCCTCAAACGTTGTCCACTTGCGCGTACTTAATGCATTAAATGTTACAGGGTATTTTGGATTGGAGACATACTTAAAAATGTAATAGTTTGGTGTGTTGTTGATGGGCTACATGGCGGTTAGTTCGCGCGGCTCTATTTTCTAAGCCATGGAGCAAGCACACCTTAAAATAACGACGTTGTCATTCGAATAGTGAGTCAATGACTTAATTTGCCCGCCCTGGCCAGATAAGAAACCGGGTACCCTCATTGTTTATCTACCTAACGAACACATTAGTCCCCTTTCGCGGGCTTTATCGAAGGACGCCGCCATATTTCGCGCAACGCACGACTGATTAGCATGATAATCGTTCACTTCGCAAATGTTTCCCACACGTTGCCTTTGAATTTATTACGTAATTTACTCCGTTCCTAGCTCGTGTCACTGTGTTTGCGAAAGCTGTTCCCATATTTTCACAAGGAATCCATACTTGTGTGCTGCTTGCGTTCAGTTCGGAATACATTTTCATATTTGATTCACCTAATACTTTATATTAATGTTGTGAATAATTTGAGATGTCTTTTCGAGAGAAAACTTGACTGTATTATTGATTGTTTCTTCTAATTAGTTTTTATTTTAAGCTTACATTATCATAATAAAATAATGCACATGAAGAATTAAACAAATTCTTCATTTTGACGCGATTAACATTTTTTAATTATGGAATCAGGAAAAAATAACAATAACAAAGTTTTAGACAAAAATTAAAAACCCATGACAAAAAATAAAACAGAAGTGAACCGTGAAACTCTTTACAATGGAATTGTATTTTGAGAAACTCATACTTTTAAGGAGAGATTCGTGCAGTATGGCTTTGGAAACAGGCTTAATTTGAAACGTTTCTCTCTTGTTTCAGGACCGAACGAACCGAAGAAACAGTATCCAGTAGTGCCAACCTCACCAACAATGCCGTGCGTCACAAAATAGTAGTGCTAGGAGCCGCTAAGGTCGGCAAATCGTCGCTCATAACGCAATTTCTGTACAATTCATTCTCGACAAAGTACAAGCGAACTATCGAGGAGATGCACCACGGGGACTTTAATGTAGCCGGCGTGAGGTTGACGCTAGACATCTTGGATACTTCGGGGGCGTACGAGTTTCCAGCAATGAGAGCTCTATCCATGCAATCGGCAGACGCCTTCATCCTAGTATACGATATCACTGACAATGAGAGCTTTGCCGAAGTGAGGACGCTTCGAGACCAAATTCACGAGACCAAGGCCAGCACGGCAGTGCCTATTGTGGTGGTCGGGAACAAAGTGGACCTAGCAGAAACAGGAGCGAGACAGGTAAGACTAATTAGAACTGATAAGGCGCGCGACTAATTAACTCGTTATTTATATCCAAGTGAAAGTAGTTACTTTCTTGGAGACGGTTGAATACAACCTTAACCTTAGTTACCTAGGTTTTTAAAGCACGAGTTAGATAGTATTCTCCGAATTATATATCGCTAGTTTTCTTTCAAAATAAGATTACATTTTTATTTTATTTTATGTAAGTCCCTGCATAATTATCCTTAACGCCATAAATAGAATAATTGTATTTATTGCACATTTTCATTATTATTTCTTAAATGGGGCTATGAGTTAAGAAGTCAGAGAAAAGAAAGTATCTATCTAGCTAAAATATTGCCTAGTCCTAATACTTATTTTAAACAAATGGTTTATGTAAAAAAGTTATTTCTCTAAAATCTTCCTAATCTGACCGAAATGAAAAAATAAAACAATTTTAGCCGAAACATTTTAAGTTTTTCGAGTTTTCCAATTCCAATTTGCCAATTAACGTGTTCCTACAAAAATGGTGATGAATTTGTCCGCACCGGAATGTTTTTCCGATAGCTCGCCTTCACAAATTAATTTAAGGCAATGATTTATGTTTCACAAAACAAAACTCATTCCACCGGCCGGGCTTTTGTTCGATTGCGCAATTTGTGTTTGCGATTGTTGATCGGATAAGTCGCGAGTCGGGATACCTAATATGTAGAACGAACAGAACCGTACTCCTTTGCTCTATGGGCGTCGGGCATTACTAGGTGTTCCCCACCTAAATCCGCACCGTAACGAAGGTTAAACGCGAGCTTATACTCATGTCGAATCACTCAAAAGCTACTAAAGTGACAGTATGGGATCAGGGACACCAAGAATACGGAACATTGATACCTACATACTAAGTTGATATTTAGTTCCAATAGCAACACGCCTTCTTCAACAATCTATTCAGTTAAACGCCAAAAGCATTTTGCTGGAACCTAATAGCTAATGGAGAAGCCACCTTGGAATTTACGTAGGCTAAAAATAACTCGTTCACAGAATACAAGTCACGATTGATTCCTTTCATGTTTTGCGAAGGAAAGTCAATATAAGAGGCTCGTGCGGCGACGTTGGTAACAAGCGAGATTAGTTGAGCAACAAAGTGGTACGCGAAGAACAAACAAGTCGAATGTCGCGGGCCCGAGAGCCCTGGGGGCGACTCCAACTCCCAGCGCATGTACTGCGATACTTACCAACAAACATTACTCCGAGTCAATCATTTTTGTAGCGATATTCGACGCTCCAATATTATTGTTTGCGTTGTGTCGGAACTAAGCAAACTATTAAATTATATTCGTAATTGATTAATGAAGTTACACCGAAGTATACCAATACTATATATCGGTAGATAGGTTCCACTTAAGTACCGTTACGTTTAATTCGATAAAGTCAGCCTTCGGCAATGTTACGCTTCGAATAACTAAGCACGCAAAATACACACGTAGGTACGGACGGATTAACTCCGTATGCTAATGAATTACCTCCACACGCGTATATTGATTAAAAGCAACGTTTAATACATCAAGGATTTTGAGTTGTTTTAGGATCAGATATAATCCGAGTAAATGGAACGTCCTAATTTAATTGCTCATAAATACAGCTTCGGATAAACAGAGGCAACAAAATCAGTGTTCCTCCCCACACGTAAAACCGACTACGTTTTGTACGTGACCGCAAAGATGTCTTTCAATAGATTTCTGTAGACGTTTAGGGCTAGAAGTAATAAAGTTCTATCAATATTCACGACGATGAGTCCTGGTAATTTGAGGATTGAGTTTGCTCTTTTCTTTCTTTTTATGTTCATTGAGTTACTGACGTGTTCAACGAGCCTGAGCAAATATCAAATACGAGGGCTCATTATTTAACTGCTTTATATGTCGAAACATTCTTACAAGGAGATCTAATTACTTTAATTACATTCTTCATTATACTAACGTATTCGCTACTTGAATGTCTCGCTTTCAAAGAAAGGATTTTTACACGCTGAATTTGTTTTATTCGTTCCCAAATTATACATCAACGAATGGCTGAGAAACTCTGCTAAATAACTGGGAATCCTCACGTGTTTGATGATTTTAGATAGACACTGCAACGTTTTGGTACACGCTCCAACAATACGTTTCACATTATGAATCAACTTTGAAAGCCGATGCTCCTTCTAAAATGGCATCTCGTCTTGTCTTGCCGGGGATCGAAGTTAATTTTCATCAACACCTGTTGCGCTGGTTTCCCGTCGGTTGCGCTTACGGGGCAAGTTGCAATTCGTTGACGGCGTGAGATTGAATTTCCGCCGCGAACGGACGCCATGTCTCGGATATGTTGTGACGGGGCTACACAGTCCGCGAGATGTGCAACTGTGCAACTGTTACTAAGTATCTCTATGTGTTTTTAGGATATTCTGTCCTCAGCTTTATATGGCATTAGATTTGTAATGGTCAAATCCTCACACATTTTTTAAATAAACTCAAGGCGTCAATGCAAATGGAAATACCGTTGGTGTTGAGAACATTATAACAATGAGTGTTATTGCAATAATTATAATATATATGTAGTTTTAACTTGGCATTCCTTAGGAGAAAAAGGTTTTCCTTTAAAAGTCTAATCTTAAACGAGATGGAGTGCCTATAGTTGAAAGGCGTAGAAGTGCGCCGCATTACAATAGTGATGGATCGTATGAATATGAATACTAATTATTGGATTGAAGCTGATGTAGTGCGCCGATGAGTAGATTGTGAAAGTTCCAATGTCTTGGCAAACTAGCTTAATTTCTTATAAAATTGCATTTTATGACCCTTGATTAAGTAGTAGTGAATGCAATTAATTCCGACATTGTTATAAGTACCTAGGGTAACGGCACCAGTTATGGACGGTTTAAGCTGACAAGCGCCAGAGATGGACACATCATTCATAATTTAAAGACCATAGAGTTGTGAATTGATTGGCTTACTGGTGACTTTACCCTACCTAGGTATTAAAAATTCAACAAATTCAGGCTAGTAACCTGTCACTATTATACCTGTTCCACCTGTTATCAAATCTACAAAAAGTGGCGCGGAAGCGTGAAATAGTCAAGATCACGGTTTTGTCTATGTCACGTGTCGTATGCTCTGCCTACCCCGTTTGGTATCATAGGAGTGATTGCAGGTTTCCTAGGTCACGACACCATAACTTGAGAATTACTTTCTACCAATGACTGGAATATTTTGTATTTAACAAACATTTTGAAAAAAAACCAAAGAAGTGATACCACAGATAGTAATAATGAATACATAATTATAATATTTCTGTCGCAGGAAGAATTCGTTGACAACTCATTTGGGATAAAAAAGAAAGTTAATTTTGTGCTTCGTTTAACAAGGAAGCTTTTTACTGCGTACTCTAAATTTTCTGTTTTGTTACAACAAGTTTTCTGTACATTTTGCGAAGAATGTTTAGACTAGACAAATTCGTTATCATCTTCAGAATCTCAAGATAAAACGAAGCTGTCCTTAAATAATTTTTCATCGGTGTAACTTTACTGAAAATATTTAACTGAAATATGAATTTCCCCCAAGGCATTGAAGGATTGAAGGATACGAATCGAATTTTAAGTTCGTTTATAATATGAATGAAGCTAGTTAGGCCTTGCCGAAATATTTATGTAAATATCGATAATTTTGCTCCATTTGGGAATTCGAGTGTTGGCCACGTCAGTCTTGATTCAGTTCAATTAAGTATTGCTTTACGGCCTACCATCTTAATTGTTTTTTCTTTCTTTTTTATTGTTGTTCGTGACGTAACGCGAACCTTTTGGCGCTGTTTGGCACATGATTATACTTTTTTGTACGTATTTTTGTAAGTTATGTCTTGTTAAGGTTTGTGTTTTGATTAGATTGACAATATTGCTTTCATCTGCGTCAAATTTTGCTAATAAAGGTCATTCCTACTTTATTTTAGTTTCCGACTGGTATCTCTAATGCAAGTCAAAGACTACTTACTCATCTTTATAACCAGGGTATGGACTTAGAATGTCAGGGCGTATAATATTACAAGGTGCAATCACGAGACATGCACTAATTAGAACTACAACTACAACCCAAACTACAGGATGAAATCAATTTGATGATACCAAAATAGTGTTTATTACTCAGTAAATGCTACATTCGTTCATATTTTGTTATTCTAGTTTGATAAAATTTTGAAAGTTTAGGATACTGAGCTGGAACGAAACCATGACCTCAAATTTAATAAGTTAAACGAAATCAGCACTAGATGAACAAGAAACACTGATTATGTATGAATGTAATGCTCCCGATGATGGGTCATGAATTGGCTCGACACAAGTCGAGCTAATCTCGATATAAACACGCAACAACGTCAGTTTTATTTTATTAATTCTCAGTTGATTTTCTCCGATCTGCTAATGTCGTGGTAGTCTGAATACTCAATGCAATCCAGTTATAATGTTCCCCCATAACATGCGATTTATGTTAGCTATAAAATAACTTTTATAACAACAACAAACAGGAAAGTTCAGAGTTCCGTCGGCCGGCACCCCGCGGATAGTGGCAGCCGGACCTAATAGAGTTCGCAGTACAATGGTTAATGTCTGGTGCAGACGTTTTAGTTGCAGGAAACTCATTTCTACCCTCTTATAAGTATTTTTCTGGTTGAGTTTAAAAGTTATCTACCTACTTTAAATGGCTTAGAAACATTTAGATATACTTCGTTGGAGGTTTGGGGGTTGTTGTATTATCTACTTATCGGGACTTAATTTCATTATTTTTTAATATATAGTTTTAATATGGTTACAGCGACCGTTGTCGAGATTATTCGTGACCATGATAGCTGTAACGCGGCCGAAATGTTGAACTAAATTATAAAATATAGTGAGTAAGTACCTTAGTCCAGCTAAGTGATATATAAGTCGTAAGTGTAAGTATCTATCTAACACAGGGAGATGATCCATCTAACAGTACCCAAAGATTATCTTGTTAATATTGAAATAAGCAAATACATAAAATTATCTCTTTACGTGCATCTTCAATCTTTTTTAATTCATGAATTTCAGTTTTATCTGGCCATCAGACCGAATGGCCAAGCCAAATGTTCTATAACGGCGTTCGTTCAACGATCCAATCCGCAATCTTTGCATTTAACTTTAACAAATGGATTGGACGGTCAAAATCCAGTTTATGGCAAGCTCCCAAAAGTTAGCCAAAAATCCACGTTTCAAACACCAAAATTAATCTGGGTTATGTAACTGACGATATTTTCTATTTTCAGGTACGAGTATAAAAATGCCCAGTCTGTTTTTTTACTCAATGATGGCTTGATGTCAAAGAAAATTCAGGCGATTAATTACCTTTGAAGATTAACTTTTACATCACATAACTACTAACCGCATAAAATTTTCCGTGACTCGTCATAAGTACGCATTATGAAAAATTTATTACTCACGGGTAAAGAGTGACTTATTACATGTCTTAATTTTATTCTCGTTTAGTTGAATCTTCCCTTAATAATTGAAATTGTATAGGAATTACCTATCTAAATACCTACACATTGAGAACTTTTCAAATGACAAAAATCTAAACTTCTACTAAAAAGGTAGTATGTTTGTAAAATAACTAAACTTTCACGGTTTTCACTTATGGAATTATACCACATAATTCCTCAGTGCCGGCTTAATCAATTTAAATTTCACCTACCCGAGACCGCGGTCGCCGTAACACGGCCGAAATCGTCGAGTTAATTGGAAAATAAAAATTACTAGGCTTCTACGAGTATGTTTGTGATTAGTATTCTTAATCTTTTAGCTTGTGGAACTTCTTGCTATTTAGCGCAAAGCCACGTAATTCCTAACCTAAATCCCAAGACCCGAAATTACTTCTGACCAATTTTGAGGTGGAACGGATCCTTGGCTATCCCAAAAGTTCTCAACAGATTTCGATTAAAGTTCATGTACACATTATTGAGTGAATATCGGTAAGTGATCCACCGATTATGAAGGAACTCCGTGTAACCGTGAATAGAACCGTACGATACGATTTGCAGATACCAAGTTTCTGATACCTAGTAGTTGGGTAATGTTCATTTTATTGACTTCGGGCTTTTTATCGACCTCTTGCTTCCCTTCTTTCTTATAAACTTGTGAGATTTGGCTCAACCCTCGTTCTAATTTCATGTGAGACTTTATAAATCCGTGTTTCATTGCACAGCCATTTTTGCGGAGATTCTTCTGACTTTGGGCTTTTTATCGACCTCTTTCTATCCTTCTTATAATGTAGTGAGATTTGGCTCAACTCTGCATCTAATATCATTTGAGACTTTAGAAATTAGTATTTAATTATATGTATAGCCGTTTTGCAGAAAAACGTGAGTTCAAATTGTTAGTTACTTGGAACAAAAAACATGTCACCTGAAGCCACATTTTGTTCGATAATGTATGATTTAGTGCCAGCACTTAATGACACTAGTAGATAATGGACAACCCCTTACCTGGCAATACGCAACGTATTGGGAAAACGGTTGTTACACCGGTGATAACGGAATCGTGGCTCTGTCATGTTTGCTAAAGATCACTTCAGACCTGTCTTCAGCAGTAATGGGAAGGTTTCTTGTAACATTGGATTACGCTTTGTCTACGAAATGCGTTGTACATCGGATCTTGGTTATGTAAGCTTTTACTTGTCTGTAGGATACCTATGTGTTAGATAGAGAAAAAGGGAGGTCTAATTCGAGCTATCTGCTCGCTCTCATCTTGAGAGCTGACCGCGAGTCCTCTTAAATTCATACCTAACCTAACAAATGTAAGAACAAAATGTGTTCTTTTAGTTCCATGTTCTATACTGGATCGCGGATAAAATGGTCTTAAGTAACTCTCTAAAAATCTGTACAAAATCAGATGTTTCCACTGCTCTCAAGCGTCCCGTATAAATGTATGAGTTTACTGTTTACGTTTTTACCCCCAACGGAATGGAGGCGGTGAGTAATACCGCCCCGTTTCCGCGTCAGATAGGCATCTGTTGCTCTCATTTGTCTCGCGACGACACTCCACGCACCTCGCGAACTTGCCTCATAAAACTCCAAGCGATAAATCCCGCGGGACCTCATTACGGCCCGACCGCGACAAAGCGAGCAATTATTCCGTTCATTGCTCGGTGAAACCCCACACCGCAGAACTGGTACTGGCAAAACACGACATGTATTACGAATTCGCTTGACTCGCGTGTTGCCAAGGCCAAGCTTACACTGGTGCGTGGCGGTGACAGTGACACGCTAATTATGAATCAATTTCCACTTGTGGAAATAACGTCTTTTGATATTGTCGAGCTAATCTTTTGATTAGTTTCTAAATTGCGATAGTTTCTTGGTAAAGTTAGATGTTCATTTAAGTTTTCGATTGATTTTCTAAAATTATAAGTTAGGTAAATACTAACGGGAAAGGGTTGGTGTACATAATATTGTGGGCGATGGGCTAGCAACCTGTCACCACAATATCACGTTTGACCATCTGGTTACCCTTAATTTGCTAAACGTGGCACTGGATTTTTGAATTCATGTGCTCTGCCTACCCCTCCTGGGAATACAGGCGTGAGAATATGTATGTATGTATGTATGTAAATACTTAATTAACTGTTAATGTGGAATTGGATTTAAGATCAAATTTTTAGGATCAAATAATCACTAAGTAAATGTTTTTTTACTATTTTCGGGTGTTTCTTAGATATGCTATATTGTTATAAGAAGTTTAGTACAGCATTTTGATACGTCACTCCAAATAAATAAACCTTATTTTATGCAAAAACCCTGATTTTCCCGTGTGGAGTTGGGTTTATAAATAGCTTTGCGACTGTGGAATTACATTTTAGGTACATAACTATGCTTTAGGCGACAGGCTAGCAACCTGTCTCTAAAGGTAGAATGTAGAATAGTTCTTTCTTCTACATTTAAACCTAAAAAAGTGCAAAAGTGGCTGTAAATCGTCAAAAATGATCATGATCTGTCTATGTAGCTATATCTCCAATAGAGATTCTCCATTTAAGCAAAACATCTTAAACTATTTTTTAATCAACAGGTAGACTTCCACACAACCGAGTCCGTGGTCACGGTAGACTGGGAGAACGGTTTCGTCGAAGCCTCGGCGAAGGACAACACGAACGTGTCTCAGATCTTCAAGGAGTTGCTGGTGCAAGCCAAGGTCAAGTACAACCTGTCGCCTGCCCTGCGCCGGCGCCGGCGGCAGTCGCTGCCCACGGGCCCCCAAGGCCCCCCTGGCACGCCCCCCGCCCCCCACGTCCCCTCCCCCGCCCAGCTGGCGCACCTACAGCAGATAAGGGAGCGGCACGCTAACAGCAAACGTAACTCTTGCATCATTTCTTAAGTGGGTAGGTTTCATGCAGTTCCGTTGTTGATATCGTTTGTTGATACAGCGTGGTATTAAAACCCCGTACTATTTTTCAAGGCGTATATTTTCTTGATATTGGAACGTTTGAAAAAGTTGAAAAGTAAAAGTTTGCGTAATCAATCTCAATATTTTAACAGTATTTTATGTAAATTTTCTCGCTCATAGTGAAACAAAATGGATACATTCACGTCTTTATATGTTTCGCGCCAATTCGTGACCCATTATCGGGAACAACAGGGAAAGATGTCGAGCTAATCTCGATGTGGCGACGTGAGTCTGTCTGTCTTATATCACTATGAGTGAGCCTTACGGTAGTTTTTTGTTTAAAATGTTCTTGCTGCCGTAACAATTTGAGTTAATGACGTAATTTTTGTTAATATTCGGTAAATCTAGAGTTCAGTATAAATTAATGCTTAACAAAAATACTACAGGGTTTTTATAACATGTTATATGGTTAAGTGTTTGGGGACAAATTGAATTGTCATGAAGGTGTCAGTCTTCAAACTTATCAAATACAAGGATTAATTCATCATTCTACACGCTTGTTATCTTTAAATTATATAAAACATCTACTAATGTTCTAAATATTACATTTAGCAAAGCAAACGCTAATTAACAGACGGTATTTTAAAAGTGCACTAGGGGAGTAAAAACATTATAACTTGAAAATCACGTTCACGAGTTAATTTTTAAAAACCATGCAGAAACGAGTGTGTCGTTTCATTTTGATGCTCACGTTTTGCGAGACCATTGTCTCGGAGTTCGCTCCTCATCTAAACTTCCATTATTGCCTAATCGTGAATTTCATTTCCATTCCCATGAGAGGTCGTTTAAAAGTTTTGTTTAACAGCGAAAGTTCAATCCTTTGAACTATTACGCTTTCAGCTCTCGTGACATTTATAATTACGATTACGTCGTGCTCGGTGGCGGTGCCTATTCAGGAACTTGAAGTTCACTTCTCATTGATATTGAATGTACCGTAGTAGTCCATTCAGTGTGACACAGTGATTGAGGTCTGACTTACAACAGATTGACTTCAGGAATTAAGATTGATTTATTTCTATTAAAGAATCGATAGACTTGTTTCGCACGTGTCTTCTTTAGTCACTCACAGAATAAATGTTCTTGACAGATAAACCTAGTTATAAGAGAGTTAAGGTGAATTTTTAAAGCCCTAACAGACGACCAAATCTGGTTTGGTCCGAACCACGAACTTGGTTGGCTCCAAACCAAATTCGAACGTGTGTTCAGCGGTTGGCCGAACATTTGTTCGGCATAAAAGGAAAATGAATGAATTGAATGAGTAAATGTCAAATCCCGCCGTCATTACTAGACATGTAGTGTGCGTAACCTCAACTCTCATGGAACAAGGTATGAGTTTAATGAATAAATTCAGGCTCCAAACATGCCGATGAATTGTATCTGGAGCAATTTAATTTCACCGTCGAATTTTCTAAACTTCATTAATAAATAATCTGCGGATAGGTGCTTTGTCAAGGATTTACGCCCGCAATAAATAACTTAAAGATAACAAGCGGTGGAAGGGTTTCAAATAAATTGGGAAACCGTAGCTTCAGCGATTTGCAAAGAGCCCGACGATCAGTATTACAACGCGATATTTACGACGTGACTGCGCGCAGGTATTCAATAACTTTCATTACTGTTCCTAATACTAAATCGCTACTCGATTTTCACTGTCTAACCGCTGGCCACCAGCGAGCGCTACTTTAAATGATTATCAGTTTTAACAATTACCATTTATCCTCCGAAATACATTACTGTCCATTAAAATTTATCCATTTAGTAATGATGAAACCTATTGTGTATCTATTACTAGTATAATATAACGCCAATGCTGAGAGCAGATTTTATATAAGATTTAGATATATTTCAGAGCAATGGACGTACATAAATAAGAAAAGAAAATACATAAATAAGAATGAAAAGGTATATTGTGACTGGATTAAACTAAGTTGAGTGTAGGCTACAGAACTACGTTTATTGATAAGATTCGGGGCGCTCTGGCCTCTATAGAGAAACAAAATCGACTGAATGTATTGTCTGGAACTTCAGATGTGTCCTAGGTAGGCGTGGTTTCTTATCGTGAATAGTAAGTAGTTCGTATTGTCCTTTGCAGAGAATTCTAAAAGAGAAAATGTATGGTAGCTAATTTTAATATTTTCCCGGAAAAAGAGATGGCGGGCGCTCGCTCGGAGTAATCACGTGCCCCACACAGGCGCGAATGGGAGAATGGGCTCTGGGTTTTGCAAACCTTTTTAATTCCCCGGAGCGCCGCGCGACAATATTAGCACTGAATGCCCTGCACGAGGCGCACCAACTTCACTAATTGCAAAGGTAGACGCCGATTGTACTATCAATAATCATGCGCTGCTACTGTGCGTGTTACTGAACTTATTTTCATCTTAGATTTACTTATGAGTCGCGTAAGTTTGTACCGTGATCCCAAATATTAGCAGTACCTGGTTACTTTTGAGGCGGGGCTTGTATTCCAGTAGTCAGTTATTTATTCATCTCATTTTACAATCACGTAGACCGATATGGAATCCATGATTTTTTGTCTTCGTTTACTTCATAGACATTCCACAGACCAGGTAATTAAGTGAATAATATTATGTTCTAGTGATATCGTAATAAAATACTGGTAATTTAACTTGTAAGCAAAAGTGAATTACATCTGTGTGTGGGTCGTCTTTACAAGTCTACTAATTACTGTCGATTTAAGATGAAAAAAGCAAGACTTTTTGCAACTCACCGTTTTAAAAATGCAGATTAATGACTAAGTTTTTCATTCAAATGATAATGTGATCCTTTCGGACAAACTACCCCGAGGAGGATTTGCAGCCGTCGTATAAATTAGGCCAGTTTTAACAACTTTCCCGACTAACGATGATACTTGCTAACCTCGAGTTTTAGCTTGTGACTTCGGTAATAAATCCCTCTGTAATTATTTCATCGCAAAAAGTTCGTACAAGGATATTTGTTGCGTGTAATATAATTTCGGTTAGTTATCAACGTATCATGTATTCTATATACCTACACGTATTCTTTTTGGGAATTAATATGCAACAGTTATTCATTGACTGGATTAAAATGGAATTTACTAAGTCCCTTCCGCTTACTTTTGTCCAATGTGTGCGTGCTTGCGTGCGTGTGTGTGTGTGTGTGTGTGTGTGTGTGTGTATGTGTGTGTGTGTGTGTG